>JAMKCH010001781.1:0-37935 GCA_023653785.1 Ophioderma brevispina
ATGGATATTCAATGAAACTTCATGCCTACCGCCCTTTCATGATTTGACCCAAAACAAATTGTAACAGCTGGAAACAATTTGTTGTCAATAATACTGTGATACCAAAATCAATCTTGTGGAACATGATTGTACAAAATAAGGGGGGAAATTTGTACAAGGATAAAAATTAGAATTGTTCCAATTGTTCTAAGCTTTTTTGAAGGTAAAATTTGCCCATCTATGATCTATAGTTTTAGTACAATGAGCTCATGACAGTTGAAGGTCGAGATCATCCTCGGGTAAAATTTACAGAATGGTCCGATTTTTTTCAAACTGGTTGTAAATTGTTCGTTTGGTCACACTAGATAACAAATTGTTTAAATATTCTTTGTTAGACAGTTCAATGTAATTCGAAGATAACAGAATTATGGCTAGTGACCTCCCATAGGATCTATAGCTCCAGTCACATTTTACATTATAATTATGCAACAAAATATCATAGGCCTAGATGATGCAACCAATATATTTTTGGCTCCTTTTTGACACCATTTTTGTAAGAAAAAGATGAATATGAAATTGTTACCTTGAACCTATATTTTGCATCATAACTATTTAACTACAACCTGCAGATATTGTTTTTAATCTTAAAACATCGATGAACATATTGGTACACTGAAATAACCGTAATTGTACGGACCTCGTAATGGTATAACAGTAATTGCGAGAAGAAAAGTACGGGAAACCGTGTATACGGGAAATGCCCGTACATTTTAAGCTGTTTTATATTAATAACGGGCAATTGACCGTTATTTTACGTATTTTCTGTAAATTCATGGGTAATCGACCGTCATTTTGCAGAATTTTCGGCATTTAACCAGAAAATTTCCTACTGGGAAACGCCTCGTAATTTGAAAACACGGGACATTTCCCAACAGCAAATTTTCCGGTTATTTTTTACAGTGTACACTTTTCGATGCGTTTATAAAATACCCTTTCCTTGTATTGACCCTCGTATAAATCTTAAATCTTACCCCCTAAAAATACATCCACTGCTTTGGTTTTGGTAAGCTTTTGATATGTTGTTCTTAATGGTTTTCTCATTAGGATTGTGAAGAAATTGATTCTGTTCAATTTGGTATTGGGTTTTTTAAGTTGTCATTGTCCCTAATTAATGGTCTAATGACTAGCGTTGTCTTATAGAAATTCGGATAGCGTTTTGACACCCTTTTTATTCCAGTTTATTGCTTATGTACGCTTTGCTAACGACCAAGAATTCCTTGCGTTCATCCCTTTAAGCACAGTTTGATAATGGAACGCTACATTTCTGGTATTCGTGCTTCTTAACGATCTGGCATCACTCCAAAGAAAGACAGCATTTCTATAAGGTCACCAACTTCAAATTATCAGGCCGAGGTGCATGTCGACACACCCATTACATATCACAACAAGGCGCATCACAAAAACACTGTAAATCAAAGTGCTATTTTAATACTTTTCAAACAATAAAATTGAACAGTTTAAATGTGCATTTGATGGTTAAAACTGTGTAGACCTTTATAACACCGAATTAAACTTTGATAAAGCTACGGTATAACCTCGAAAAACACAACATCTAACATATAGCCGTTTACTGGCTAATCTATGAAGTTATTATGGTACTCGCATGGATAACACAATAGCTCACAATATTCTTCGCATGTTCAGAAATTAAAACACTTGAAGGGGGTGGGTAATTATAATTATAATAACATTAACGCGTTATATTGTTATCTAAGCCTAAGTATTGTGTGAATTTTAAATGCTTATTTTGACGGTGGTGTACACTAAACACTTTAGAGTGTTTACCAACGTGTTACAAAATTCCTTAAAAAAATGATTTACAGAAACTAAAGATAATGCTTACAGTTATTTGTGACGTAAGTACATTTGGATGGATCGTAAAAGGCTGCTAATGGACGAAGCAAAATTTAGTTCAGGATACTGACCCAAATTGCTTTGACATCTTGCGGGACAAAAACAGCTCCCCATTTCACTCCTGGGTGGGAGAGCAAGTAAGGGAAATGCCTTGCCAAGTGCCAACAAAAACACGTTGGGCCGAGTTGGACTCGAACCCACAACCTCAATCACGAGTCAGTCGTTGCATCCACTGGACCACGTTGCCCTCATGCATGACTTAGCAAGCCTAAAATGAAGGACGTCTCAAATGGTAGTCAGGTTTTAACATCAAGGCCTTAGAATTTATATTGGAAATTCTACATGATTACCAAGTATTTCTAATGTAGAGTGTCTCGCCTCCAAAGCAACTAAAAAAAGCAAAACTTTATTTTTTCTGGCTTTAGTCATATAACTATTCAATATTAAACACGAATATTAAGAAATTAGCACATATTGTAGCACTTATTTGTAAAAGGTGGCGAAAACTTTACGTGGTCATAGAAAACAGTCTGGTGTTGTTTGTGTGTTGTGTAACGACATTACCTTTATGACCTGTTCAAGTGTTATTAGACGCTGCTGACTGTAAATAAGAAAATTAAAGTAAAACATGTAGAACTGATTTCCAATTATTTTTACATTCTAAAAGTTTAGGGTGTAAAAAACATGAAAAATAAACAAAAACCCCCCACAAAAACCCTTTCCCGGCGTCAGTTTAGAAGTTGATGATGAATGTTTTTTTTATACATAGTAAAATCTAAAGTAACTGCATAAAAACTCAAACTGATTATGTCCCCCCACAATAAAGATAATACATAGCTGGATGGATTTTCTTAAAAAAAACTGTACTCTATGTCTGTACGTGATGATATGTTATCTCCAGTAACCCCGTGGACTTTAAAATTTGAGTTGTGGTAGAAATGATGAATTCTGGTGCTGTGTAAGGGTGTAATCCCGGGGGTGTAATGAGGTAATAAAGAAGATTTCATCCACTAAGCCAGCAAAACAAAATAATCCTGAACTTTTACCTTCTTTGGGTAGGTAGCAAACAAAAGAATATTCATTTAATCCACTAATGGATCAACAAAAATAATCACTCCTGAACTTTTAATTCAGATTTGGGTGGATGACTTATGAGCCTTTCGGTAAGGTATAGTTTGAGTCCAGATATCTGCATGTGAATGAATATTACTGAGCTTATAGTATGCCTATGAACAAGGAATATTAGGCCTCTATAGGGGTCAACTAAAATCACGCTCATTTATTTTTTTTCCAAATTTAAAAATGCCCATTGGTCTTTCAACTTGATAGTTTGAGTTCATAACTATATACTTTTCTCTACAAAACGGACATGTAAAAGATAGTTAACCCTCGTCTACCAAGCCTTTTTTGTTAACACGGTTTACCGGGGAGGGGGGGTGGTGGTTGACACCCTCCGAGAATTTGTTATAAAGAACCCGCTGCTTATGATTTTGATACCAATGGCTAGCTATGGTCATCCTCTTTCCATGATACCAAAACTAATGTACCAACATACCTAGTATGGCGTCACATGACGTCATCAAGTCCGCGAGACGGCCAAAATTGACATTTTCCACCGAAAATAGGCGGAAATCCAATTAGTGCGCTAAAAATGGCAGGAATATCGGATTTCATGCGGGTCAGCTCTAATGATGGCAATTGGGTAGTTTTACATAAACATAGGTTTAGTTGCCATACTGTGCATAATATTTTCAAAAAGCCACCATAAATATCCTGGGTGGCACCACCCCCTACCTTCAGACTTTGACAGGCATAACCCTAAACCCCGCGGTGAAATAACCGGAAAGGAGGAGAGAACGAACTGGCGATTTTTACGAAATGTTTGAGCATTGTTAGCGACCGGTGCGAAGTGTAAATAGCGGGGGTGGTAACCACCCCCTGTTAAGACGAGAGTTTTACAGTTACCTTAACATGTTAAAGTTTAGTAGTATTTTAATGACGTCCGTCAGCAATGTCGGACTCCGATCATTTGCCGGATTTGCATACAATTATATGATGAAACAAATGTGTTGTTGTTCTGAGTTTGCCGAGCGTAAGTAATTATACTACAATAATTTAGGGCATTGTTTACACACATGAAGAACGAAAATGACAAGTTTTTGAATACTACTGGTTAATGCATTGTATTTTTAAAGTTAATATAAAAAATTTTTTTTCCTTTTTCGGTTTTTTTGTTTTTTTGTTTAAAATATTACATAGGTAATATACATAACAAAAGAATTTTGCATATCGATATATAAAACCGAAGTTGTTTGAAAGTATTGGATACAAAACTTTTAGACAAACCTGTTTCTTTTAGGTCTCCTGTTACAACATCCTGTTGTAGTGACCTTCTGTTATCTTGATCATCAAAATAGCGGTGCAATGTTTCTGGTTCCTGTGGGGGTGAACTTTTATTGCAGATAGGAATATCAGTGCAGTGCAACCTGAAGTGCGTTATTTAATTTTTGCTCCAGGTCACGTTGCTGTTTTTTGTCAAATGTGTAACTGGATTCATTTTCTGTTAGCATCTTCCTAATACTTGAGTGCATGATTTCGTTAATATAGCTCCCTGAAGACCTCAAAACACACCAGAATCGGTTTTCAATAGCTCTAATATATTTTATTATTTTCCGTTAAAAACAATTTTTAATTTACGCCAGTAGTTTTTCGTCTTAAAGACGCATCAACAATTAAAACAATAATTTAAAAAAAATTTCTCCAGGTAATAATTCATTGGGAGCTGTGAGAAGTCATGTTTCCACGAACACATTGTATATTACGTATTAAATGGTATATACATTTTTTCCATGAAAACATTGTATATATTAAATGTTATATCTCGGTTTCTTTCATATGGCTCATTTTTAGCACCTTCATGTTACCAACATCTCTATTTTTCAATATTTTACAGCGGTATTAAAATTTCAGTGATTTTCAACGATTTTGGTGATTTTCAATATTGCACGGCTTGGCAAGGCAAATTCTCAAAGATTTTATATGTATAAATGCGACTTTCTGGGACCGAATTTAGGACATTTTAAATGTATGATAGAAAGAGCGGCAGAGTTTGAAATACTTTTTCTCTGCGGGAACTATGTTGTACGTAAGATATGACAAGTTCTCTGCCAAAGACATCTATCGTTTTGGGGTATTTCAATGTTACCTTATATTACGTTATCATCCATCCGTTACGCCAAGTGCGTTTGTCTAGCTTAGTGCATTTGCCGTTTAATTTTTTAAATACAGTAATCAATAGTACTAAAAATGAGATCTGTCTGTCTGTCCGGCTATGCGTTTCGTTATCTTTGAAATATGGGGCTGATATTTGGCGTGAAGGTCACACACGGAGGCGATGCACTAGTTTTAGTAATATAAGACATTTCAAAGCTATAAAATGCAATACAGGCATGCAATTCTTATTAAAAAAATGTTGAAACACTCTCTCACTCTTTTGTAGTGAATTTTACTCTTTTGGAGTCACTTTTGGGGTTGGTACATTTACTGCACCCACTTTATCTGCTCCCAGTTGAATTCAGCAGCCTTGACGGAATAAAGTACAGTATCACGTGCACTTTATTCCGTAAAGGCTGCTGAATTCAACTGGGAGCAGGCAAAGTGGGTGCAGTAAGTGTACCAACCCTCACTTTTGCCTCTTTTGGAGTGAAATTTCCCTCTTTTGAAGTGAATTGTACGAATTTCACTGTTAGAGAGTTCACTCTTTTACATCTAAGAGTAAGAACAGCATGAGAGGGCATGAGAGGGACGAAAGGGGGTCTTAAGAGCCACACCTACCCGTACCGTCATTGTCCCTCGGGTTCGTTCTAGTTCCGGAACATAATATTAAAGTTCCCAGAACTTCCCACCCTTCATATTCCTATTCAGTCAAACATTTTATAGCAATCGAATATACAGGTGTCAGTATGCCTTGGCTTGCCAAATCGGGCACACGACAGGGGAAAAAAGATCGTACGATATTAACCATGGCCACTTTCGCTGCTAGCAAAACTGACGATGAAAGTTCAGTTTTGACTTGTTCCGTATCATGTTTATCGGCTGGGCACGTGTGTTAGTGATTCAAAAGTAATGCCACTCGTGCTTGTTAGATAAACACTACCGCTGCAGCGTGGCAAACCCTCGAGGCCTGAGGGGTAAAAGATCTATAACACGCGACTACGGATTAGGCTGATGGATATCTTTATTCTTCGGTTGGTGGAAAAGGCAGAAAAGCAGAATGAGTTTATTCTTAGCATGTGTGACAAAGATATGGAAACTACAGCCTACATCTTGAATCTTTTATTTGATTTAGGTAGTTTTCGTGGAAATTGGCACGCCTAGGAATAACTAAAATAGGAGTTCTATGAATAACGTATTCTTGCCCGGGTGGCACGCGCACGGTATCATTGGTGTACGCTGCAGAGCAGCCTCCTGGGCAAATTATGCCGGGGGAGGTTTACCAATGCGGTTCTTGTTTTGACTTGCGGGTTTGTTGTTACTTAATAGGTTTGATAAAAGCCACGCTTCAGCCCGGGTTTTAACCCGGGGTTTGAAAAATATTTTGTGGAAGAACATGAGAGGTGCACTATAGTATACAGGGTGACGCAATAAAAGCTTTACCCAAAATGAAAGTGATATTTTTCCACTTTCTGTAATTTGATATCTGTGGATTTTATTTTATCATAAAGAATGGGTAATTGAGCATCTTGCCTTAAAAAATATTCATTTTGGTTGAGTGGTTTTCAAGATATGGTCCAACGAACAATGAGTCAGCAAATCAGACTTGTCCATTGGTATTTCATGATGGAATGATAAGTACACATCAATTGTTTTGGCAACCGGACTTTCCAAATCTGAAATCATAGCATGCAGTTGTGCTAAATACCTGTCTAGTTTTCTGTCTTGTGTCAGGGCGGGCTTTTCAAATCTAAAATCATACTGCAGCGTGCAGTTGTGCTTAAAGCCAGATATTTTTCTTGAACGAGAACTTTAAACATTCTCATATTAATGGCACCTCAATTTACGCCATACCAACGAGCCTTCGCGGTTAATATTTACTACCAAACTGGTAGCTATGTAGCTGAGCAACGGCAATGGCCAAACAGGTTCCCTGGCGTGAGAGTACCAACCAAGCCTGCTATCTGTAACATTAGAAAACTGTTTGAAGCAGATGGAACATGTCAACAAAGGATGAAGTGGTCGGACGGTCTAAGAACGTCAGAACACCTGCGAACATTCAAGCTGTAAGACAGGAGCTTCGCAACAGCCCACGCACAAGCATAAGGAAAAACCGTGTCGCAAATGTCTCCAGATCGTCATTTCAGCGCATCGTTAGTGATGACATCAATTGGCATCCATACAAAATTTTGAGACGCCATAATTTGGATGCAGGTGATCCTCAACGTAGGCTAGCGTTTTGCAATTGGCTAATCAACAGACCACGGCGCTTCTTAAGAGAACTTGTCGTTGTTGATGAGGCCAATTTTCCAATTACTGGCTCAGTGAACTCTCAAAATGTGAGAGAGTATGCGCCAAAAGGGAACCCTTACAATGATTTTGTCTACGACAGACCTAATGACAAGGCTTGAAATAAGCAGGGGCATGCAAGAGTTATCCCTGCCTAAAAGCAAATGCCCCTGGTTCTGAAAACAAAACGTGTACATTTGTATTAGAACCAGGGCAATAAATGATTAAAAAACACCAAAAAATTGCTCCTGGAGCTGAATCCTATTTTCAAGCCCTGTCTAATGATCGCAGGAAAGTACAGTTTAGCAGCTGTTTTACAATAAAAATAACTAATTTGGGCCCATTTTTATTGATGGAAAATTGAATGGTGCCTGTTATCTTTTCAGCAAACAATATCATTACTAATATGGAACCAGAGTTGCGGCGCATTTTCAGCAGCAAAAGAAATGGAAGCAATCGTCGTGACTGGGTTCTTCAAGACGGTGCACCAGAACACAGTCTGTAATGGTTAGAAACGCCTTCAGGAACTCTTTCCAAATCGGTCATTGGAATTAGGGCATGCGGTGGAATGGCTCCCTCGGTCACCGGATCTACCTCCGCTAGATTTTGGCTATGGGGCGATGTAAAAGCTAGGAGTTAACTGAGGGTATTCCAAAAACATACCAGAACTACGACGGACGACGGATTTGATAAAGATGCATTTACCACAAGTCGGAGAAAAGCGGCGGGTAAACATTCAAGAGCGATTAACACATCACGCCGGGGACTACCAAGTGCAATCGCAAAATCAGTGGAGGACATGTGGAATATAGAAACTAAAGGTAATAAGACCGTTAAGATAAATTTACATTTGATGTTGCAATTGTGTTCAACCATGCCTACGCACATCATGCTCCGGGGACAGTTTATTTGCGACTTATTGTTCAGTGGACCTATCTTGAAGAACACTTCAACCAAAATGAACAAAAATACAGGTTATAGATCGTTCTTATTACCCTTCTTTATGGGAAGTTCCAAAGATTCAAATTACAGTGAAAGTGGAAAATAAAATATCACTTTCATTGCGGTTAATTACTTTATAGTGTCACCCTGTATATCCGTTGATTGCTTGATGGAAAATTTCTGGAGAAAGGGTAAAGTTAATCCATACTGCAAATGGAACTGCCTTTGAAAATTGAAAATATATCTAGCAAAGAGTGGAAATTTTAGAATATATCAGAGGGGTATTATAGTCCCATTTTTTTTGCCCAAAGAGTAGTATAAGGTTCGTTTTACTACCAATATCTTCCCCAGTGTATAAGCTAAGGTCCTCTATGCCTTGTACTTGTGCTGTTGTACAACACACTCTCAGTTATGTTGCACCACGGGAAAGGTAACTCCATTCACCAAGGACAATGTTCACACATACAAACTTATAGTATATACCTGAACTTTACACCTTGCATGTGTTAACGTGATTCAGCCCAAATTGATTGGTTACAATTAAATAAATAAAATAAATAAATAAATAAAATAAATAAAGAATAAAATACATAAAATAAATAAATATGCAGGAAGTGGGGGGAGGACGGACAGAGGACGGAAGGAAGGAAGGCAGGCAGGTAGGGGTGTGACCATAAACACGTCATATAAAAATACATTGTGACATGCAGTTCCCCTGACCAATTTAAAACAACGGTAGTCTTCCTTGTAGAAAATGGCGCAGCACTCTCCTATCAGCTGTGAGCTGTTTCATCTCTGAATGCCCTATTTTCAGTGTAACTCTGATATTATTCCCAGGTATTTGATGGTGTCATGATATTGAGGGGGTCTTCTGCCTCGTTTTGCCTTTCCCCCAGGGAATCCGGATAGGATCAATAGGTTTTATAGACTGTTGATGTTCTCATTGCAATGTCCAACGGAACGAATTCACGTTGCCTGATTGGTGGAATGTCACCATATCGTACTGATCCTTCAATCTAATATAATGTCCAAACTCGACCTAGTCATGGTAGCCTCGAGTGTGCATCCAATTTCTACCGCTTGTTTCTGGATGGGCGTCTGTTCCTTTCCTCAGCTCAAGTTGAATACTTCTTTATAGTGGATTGTTGTCGGCGAAGGCATGTGTAATCATGTAGAGTAATGAAGAACGCGTTCAGTTTCCCAATCGGGTGATATGCACGATAGCAGCGAGAAGACGTTGTTATACGTACCTTCAGGGCTTGGCCGAGGTTTCGAAAATGTCATATGCACAGAGGATGTCAAACATTTGCGGCGTCCATTTGTACTGAGTCAAAGGTTTGGAGAAATAAATGAACACAGCCGCTAGTGTGAGATTGAATTTCTTTCTTTCCTACGATAAATTCTTCGTTAGTGCCAAGATTTGGTGATGGTAGATATTTTCTACCAATAGACGTAAACGATTAATTTAAGAAGCTTTGCCCCAATTACAGGAGAAGCTATAACTCCCTCGGCAATTGGCTGGTTTAGTATTACAGTGTGAGGAAAACTCGTTGACCAGTGGCTGGGAATTTCTTGTTGAATCAAAGCTCGGTTGGAATACTCCAGATGATGAGATTGTAACTCTCTGGATTTCCAAAAACTCAAGCGGAATGTTGTCTTTACTGGTGGCTTCGCTGTTTTGCTTGGTTGAGAGGTTGCAGTCTCATCCTTAGCTTGTGTAAATGCACCGGTTTTTATTGGAAAAAAAAGCCTTCAAAATAGGATCGAAGGGCATAATAAGTGTCTGGAACTGTTGGGTGATGTCGCAGGAGATTTTGGAAATGCTGCGGTCAGGCTGTGATCTTCCAGTAGACATAGCATAGTGGTTTTCCTTCCTTTCTTGGCGGTAGTATAACTTCATTATGACTCGCCATACTTTGTGTACAGTTTCTGGGTGTGAAGCGCGCGTGAATATGGGTGATTTTCTCACTTAGTCGTTTCTTCTTCTTGTTCGATGGCATCTTAAACGTACTCCTGGGGATTCTTGCATTGTCTGAAACTGGTATATGGACTCAGTTGTACACGGGCACTTAGTATTCTTTGAAAACAGATCCGACGAGTGTGGCAAAAAGAAGTTATGCTTCTACATTGTAGAAAAAGTCGAACACAGGCCGTGCTAGAGTCCGGGGTGGTTACTGGAAAGGGCCAAAGTTTGTTGTTATAGCTTCCTGGAGATTGATCAAAACCAGATTAAATCATCACAAGTTATAAAGATGTGTAGTGTGTTGGTAAGGTCTTGGAAGGAATATCTTGTCACATGTGTTTCAGTTGGCGTCATTAAAAAATCACCGTATCTACTACATGGTGTTGGGACTGTTGGTTTAAGGGTTGACAGATCATTGTTGTTGCTGACTTGGAGGGTAACGTTATTGAGAATCTTTTATTTTGATTCCTCATTCATTGAGGCAGAGGACGGGTCATATATTGTACTGATGACGCGAAATGTCCTTTCCCTTGCCAATTTATCTCTGGCCTTGTCATATTTAAAGGGAAAGAGACGAGGACATAGTTTGCTGCAGTGGGTAAGCTAGTCAATGAGTTAAAAGTGGACTTTAACCTACCTAACTTTCTCAAAGAAAAGAGCTAGACGGTATAGTCAAACACCAGTGACACAACAATGGCTTTTGACCAGACAAAGAGAGGTAGGTGGTGGGGGAATCTCTTCTCAACCGGGTTAACATTCGATTCTATATAATTTCACCATCTCGCTTCATCATTATAGTGATGTCGTATCTTGCGCATTTAAGAGACGATAAAAACGGCACGCCATGCTCTTAACCTTGCGCTGCAATGTGATTGCGGCAGAATACTTCTGAGCTTTGGTAAAAGCGGTTTGAATGATTCCACAGCGAACGATTTGAACCATAACTTAATACGAGCCCTAAACCAGATGGAAAATTACACGACCAACGAGACCGGTGCAGTGCTTACGGTCTCATTGTCATTCGGTAACGCAAGTCTACAATCGTGCCATCAATGATGATTCAATCACTCATAATACCCAGCAATTGAGTATAGTGCGGAACTAAACGATGCGCGCGTTACCAGTAAACAATGGATAGGACACGCAGTCGCAGGGAGCTGTGACCTTGTGACGTAGGCTATTGGAATATGCTAAAAAAATAATGTGTGGATGAAGACCCTCGTCACACGGGGACACTATATTCCAGACACCGGTAATTTACTATGCATGGAGTTGTTTACATTTGGTGGTTTGTACCCCCACCCCCCCTCCCCAAATGGTGTACATTTGAAAATGGACAACGTACTCGTCGCATGCCTGTTCTGAAGCATGTGAAAAGGGTTGGTTCACGACGATCGATGTTGTTTCACTTTTGGACCTAATTCCTATCAGGCACACGCGAATGGAAACGTTTCATTTTAATTTTACTTTTTCCGAGAACTCAAATTTAGACTACAATGATGGTTCTTGTTTGCTTTGCCCAAAATACATACCGTATCACATTATATCTGTCGATTTAAAGCGCACAGGGATTGGCCGGTATTCCCAGAATAGACACAAGTTCACTTTAAGTGAACATTGTGTCATGTTAAAACATGGGATGATCCTGGATAATACTAGTAATCTAAAATTTGAATGGTTAACTCACTCTCACACTCACTAACTCACTCACTTACTCACTCCACTCAATCACTCACTCCACTCACTCACTCACTCACTTACTCACTCACTCTCTCTCTCTCCTTCACGCACTCAATCACTCACTCACTCAATCATCCACTCACGCACTCACTCATCACTTCACTCACTCACTCACTCACTCAATCACTCCATCACTATCTATCATTCTATCAGGATGAGTGCAAAAAGTTCCAGACAATGACACACACACACACCACACTACGATATCTTGTTAGTACCTCTCCTTTTTGATGTACTCTCTAACTGTAAAAAAATAATCCTTTTTGAGTGAATATTTTTAGTAGAACGAGAAAATAGTGAAATGTGCACTCAAAAAGCGTGACGTTTAGGTTTCACTTCAAACGAGTGAAGTCCACAATTTAAGAGTTAAATGAAGGACAAAACATTTTAGAGTGGTGTTCACTCTCACGCTTTTTGGAGATGAAAAGTTCAGTGATTTTCTCTTGTTGGAGTGGATTAAACAACGCATGCAACTATTTTGAGTGGTTTACAATCGTTTTCGAGTGAATTAAAGGCTTGACTCAGAGATTTCCCGAGGAGGGCGCCCTCAATTTTCAAACAAAATCGGGGGGTTTTGAAGATACATAATGCATTCGTATGCTAAACACTGTGGTGACAGCTAAGCTCAAAATCGAAGTCCTATCATAGTAGAAAATGCACAACTTTGTTATAAAATTCCGGACTCCGGAATGTTGTGTTACACAGGATCCTATCCTATGGCATGTATCTATACATACAGTTTACTGCACGAAAAGGAAAAATCCGATCGTATCAACTTTGGATTCGAGCATTTCAGGTGACTAATTTTAGGTCCAGTTGAATATTTCAATTATTACACAAAAAATTATTTATATTTCAAAATCTCGAATCAGACTTTAAGATTAAATCGTTTTGTCACTCTTTTACATTGTGTACACGCAGTATATGGTGTGTCACCATTTTTTAAATATCCTGTGTTTTGCTTATGATGGTGTTTTTAAACCCACTAAAAATCCTCTGCCCCTATAAAAGACCCTGCTTTGTGTCTAGACTGTTATGACGTCTCGTGGAAGCTAAGGTAAATAAATACCTTCAAAACACAAAATAAACGAGCCGTGCACAAATGATCTAAATTATATATAATAAACATGTTTTAACGTCTTTACTTGATTTGGTTCAAGAAATTTGTATGTCCAAAAACCATTACATAAATCCGAATTACACAATACAACAATTTATTAGACTTAATTTGTAAACAAGAAGGTCCACTGATGTCCAAATTTTGTAGCGTCCTGCAGTTCAACAGAAGTCCTCACAGCGAAGAATCCAACTGAAGCGCACAAAGTTCATACAAAACTCAGGCAATAATTCCAAGGGAAATCTTCTCAGTCCTATAGGTAATCTTGTCCAGCAGTTCAAGACGACGGGCTTTCCATCGACGACAAAGGTCCACAATAATAAACTCCAGGTAATATATCCACATCAGTCTGTCGCTATGTCATACATATAGGGACCAAAAATTGGAATCCATTTTTGATTCCAAAACTGAAGCTATGGGCTTAAAAGACGACAGCAGGGACAATTTAGCATCCCCAAGCGACGGGCGGCATCCAAATATTAAATCCTGGAAACTGAGATGTAGAACTCAAATCTACCTTATTGTAGAGAAAAAATAGGTATAATTAATGTTATAGCTCCAGAGCTCTAGTTCAGCTCCTCTCGAGTTCAAACGGATGGCCGCAGTCCTTCAGCACAACTCCTATTTCTCTTTAACACAGCTAGATTTCCCGTTCTAACAATAATCATTACATCTCCATCATGCATAAACAGGGGACCTTGCACCATTCAAATCAGATTTCACAATCTACAATAACATCACTTCATTATATATAACTTTGTGGGGGAATGCCCAGATCGTGCAAGGTTTTGATCTTTTACAAACATAAACAAGCAAGTCAGCTATAAGTTACATCCTGGTGGAATTCCCACTTCCCCTATGGCAATCTAAACAGTGCACTTAGCAAAAACACTCTCTAGGGATAATCCCCTTTTCTTCCTTTTATAGTATAAAAACAAAAATACTTTTCCTGTGAGAAATCTTTTCTCAAATAAAATTGAGACAGAATATTTTTAAAAGTTTAATCAGAAAAAATGGAGGCCATATAACAAGACACACATGAAAAACTACATATGAGGCGTTCAAATTAAAAAAATATAAAAGATCGTGTTATTTTTTCAATACTCAACTCCGAGTCAGCTATGACGATGGTCGGCATTTTCATCACGCGTTTATTACTTCATTTCACTCATTCTTGTAATTTTTTGACTTGTGGCCGGGTCTTGATTTTTTCTTGAAATCTTTGTTGTTATGTTGGTTTATCTATTATTCAATAGCGCCCAATACACCACAACGGTGTTTTGCGATTATTACGTGGTTCACTTTCAGTTTTCAACTAGCATTCAAAATAAAGATATAAACTTTAACGATAATTAATTAAAAAAAAATATGTCGTTGTTAAAGACCACAGACAGTATTTTTCCCGAAGAAGTTAAAATGTACAAGTTCTGCTCTCAATTGCATGATATTGCATCATATCAACAAATAATAAGCTTGTCACTATGAGCAGGTGATCGATTCCATTTGCGGATCGAGTCACCGTTTTTGACGACTAATGCAGCCATTTTCTAAATGGTAGGACACGCATATATTTATTTCGTCTTTGGTTCGATCGGTAAATTTCATAACGGAAAACTCACTTTCTGTGAGGAAACACACAAACTAAGATGATAAGCCAATCACTTAAAAGACCTCGAAAAAACCACTGGTTGTCAAGCCTCTGCAAAGAAGTATTTTATAAAAAGCAGCTTATTAAATCTTTCCTTTTACATCGAATAGGTGTATGAGCAGGTGCTGACGGCGCCATTTTGGTTGTCGATTTGCTGGGGGAAAATATGATGGGTTTCAGACAAATAGCGCAGATATAAAGCAGCGCCAACAATATATGGTAAACAATCATACTCGGCTGTGTAATACTCGCAAACCCCAGATTGTTTTGACGAAAATGACAAAAATCCAAGCTCTCTTAAGGATGATGAAGAAGCATCGTCGTCACACGGAATATCTATGTGATTCCAAATCCTCGCGAAGAAGCAGATTTTTGTGAGGTAGCAGAGAGGTCCAGTCGAGGCTTAAAAATGAAAAGACACTGTGTTTTGAAGAACAAAAGCAAAAGAAATCCAAAAACTATGCTGATACCAAGAAAATCCCCAGGGAAAATCCAAGAAGTTCTACGTCAAAGCAGTTTATGGACCCACAGATATCAGGCGTATCACCAATGCAAAACACACTCTTTCCAGGAAAAAGAGGAAATTCTTGGCAGATGGGCTGAGCCACTAAACGTGCTTAATCAACCCATCCACTATAAATGAGGAAGTCATAGACCAGTTGCCCCAGTGTGGAAGTAAACACTTCTCTCTCTAATCCACAGAGACCTAACCAATAAACTGTCGAGGCCATCAGTCAGCTTTCACAATGCCAAGGCTCCAGAACAAGTGCTATAACAGCTGAATTATACAAAGCAGGAGGTATATCTTAGTTGAGAAACGCACCAAGGTCTTCAAGTGTATGTGGGAACAAGAGTCAATGCCTCAGGAATTTAAAGATTGCTTCATAATCAATTGTATAAAGGAAATGAAAAAACAGCGCAGGTCGTTGTGATAACACAGGGGCAGATCTTCGATCGGCAAAAATCCTTGATCATCTGATTCAACCTTGAGCAGGCCGATATAACCTGCGAGTCAACCCCGGAGTCAACTACCAGAGAAATGCCAAGAGCAAAAATTTATGTCACCTTTGTCGATCTAACAAAGGCATTGGATTCAGTCTGTGTGAAGGATTGTGGAAAATCATGTCCAAATTGGTTGCCCAGAGAAACTCATCGCCATCCAAGTGTGCCAATTTCATGCTTGAGGAAGATTCTCAGATTAGGTGGAAGACAAGAGTCCCGGACACAGGAAGTCTCACTCGCCCAAACATGATGAGTATCCATACTTTACTGATGAAAATATCAAAATCAGATGGTCCGGTCATTTGGTCAGAATGGAGGATTCTCGTATTCTAAAACAGATCTTCTTTAGCGAACTACAGTGTGGGAAACGGTCACGTGGTGCTCCAAAAAACGCTACAAAGACACTTTGAAAGCTTCTCTCAAGTGATTTGATGTTGATCTAGAGAACTGGGAAATGCAAGCTCAGCAACGTGACTCATGGCGTGCAACCATTACCAGTGGTGCAGTAGCCTATGAGGCTAAACATACCCAACAAGCAGAGTTAAAAAGACAGCAAAGAAAGTCCAGAACTACTAGTAATATAATAATAGCAGAGATTTATATAGCGCCTTATGCTATTGGCCTCTAAGCGCTTTCACAAATGGTCGCTGATCACTGTGGCCCAACCATACCATAACCATTTAGCATCATTTCAAGGGATGCAGCAGATCGGGATCAGCGCTTTCCCTTATCAGCAAACATACATCGAGATAACCATCGCAGCCGGGACCAGCTTCCCAAATATCGCATGGGTAAATCGGGACAACCAAGCGGTTAATTTCTTGTCCAGGGAAATTACAAGATAGCTGAATCTCACAGGGATCAAAAGCACGCCTATACGCATGGATGAGCATACACTGGCTAGCACAACGACACGGGCTAACCCCTCATCCAATGTTATCTGTTCAGTATGTCATCGATCTTTCCGATCTTTTTTTTAGTCACATGCGTACTCACACTCACATCCTAGTGTTGGCATGGTCATCATCTTTTAAGATGGACGAACTATACATGTTTACAAAGAAATTCAGTTGTGAAATTGGTTCGTTTGTGAAGATGAACAGTGTCAAAAACTACAGTATAAAGTACGTGAAGTTAGTCCCACAAAAATGTAGACAAATATCAAATATCAGACGATTTCCCGCCATCTTAAATTTTGGCAGTAGCAGATTTTGTCGTGATGGCAGCCACCCCAGACCGATTTGACCGTTTTTTGCCTGCCCGCCAGGAAATTTACATCTCCAACCAGGAAAAACTGCCTGAAAATCATCTCCGACCGGGAAAATCTGTCTCAAACCTGGAACGCCCCCCCCCCCGACAAGCGACCCCTGTTACGCCCCTCACGTGCACACAGACACATCCCCCAACGGCGCTGCCCAAATCTGGTCGCCGGTTCCCTATCAAGGCAACACGTTTACAGTCGAAACAGAAGACGAAAGAAGACTGACGAGGTTGGGGATCTCGACGTTTCATATAGAAGTCCCAAGTATCAGTGTAAATGAGGTATTGCCATTTATTCCGTCAAGCGCCACTACACAGCATCATACAGCGCATGACGGAATCAATTGTAATACCTCATTTGCATATTTGGGACTTCTATATGAAACGTTTACTAAGCTACTAAGCAGACGTGTATGGCAAGCTGATTTAACCACTGACAATCCCGTTAAAATAATTTTTATGTTTATCAAAGAGAAAAACTGTTTATTTAGGTAAACATAGTTGTTCTCTTAACCCTCGTCTTACCAAGGGGGGGGGGGGTGGTTACCACCCCCTAGTGAACTTCGCTCCGGTGCGCTAAAATGCCAAAAACTTCCGTAAAAAGCATCTATGTAATCGTTCTCTCATCCTTTCCGGTCAGTTTTAGCGAAAAAAATGTGAAGGTAGCACCTTCACCGGAGTTAGGAGATGCCGTCAAAGTCGAAAGGTGGGGGGGGGGGGGGTGGTTGCCACCTAAGGATATTTTATGGTGCATTTTTGAAAATATTATGCACAGTATAGCTCTAAAACTCTATGTTTATGTAAAACTAGCCAATTGCCATCATTTAGATCTGAAAACCGCGTGAAAATCCGATATTCCTACGTTTTTTAGCGCAAAATTGGATTTTCGCCTATTTTCTGTGGAAAATGCCAATTTTGCCGACTCGCGGACTTGATGACGTCATTGTGACGCAATACTATGTATGTTAATACTTATTTTGGTATCAATGGAAAGAGGAGGACCATAGCTATCCACTGGTATCAAAATCATAAGCATCGGGTGCTTTATAACAAATTCTCGAGGGGGTGGTAACCACCCCCCCCCCTTGGTAAACCGTGTTACAAAAAAGGCTTGGTAAGACGAGGGTTAATAAACATAGCTTTTCTCTTGAAAAACATAGTTTGCATTTGCTAAACTTGGTTTATCAAGAGGAAAAACTAAGTTTATCTAGATAAACTAAGTTTATCAAGAGAAAAATATGTTATCAAGAGAAAAACACACTTTTCTGATAAATTTAGTTTATTAAAGCCACTATCAGCGATTTTTTCAAAATGTAAACAAATCGCGCCCCCTATTTTTCATCAAAGTTAATTTTTTTACACTGTTGTGTTGGAATGGTTGTAGTAAAGACCCCTGTAAGTGCCAAAGCTTAACACGCCGTGTTGTGAAAGAAAGAACGATTTTTTTTGCATTGTTTACAAATAAAAGTTGGGATCAGACTTTTATTAGTAAACAAAACATTCGTAAATGGCATCTTCAAGACCGCTTTAAAATGCTTTACTGTCCGTTTTTCACAAAGAAGTGTAATGACCTAACACTAGCAATGTAGGCACAAAATGGGCAATTTGAGTTTGGGAAAAAATGACTGATAGTGGCTTTAAAAGAAAAACTAAGTTTTTTTCGATAAGCACAGTTTTTCTCTTTATAAGCACATTTTTTCTCTTGATAAGTTTTTTTCTAGATAAACTTTCTCTTGATAAATTATGTGTGGCAGCAACAAAACAAAACAACAAATAAAAATGAATAAGTAAATAAACGAAAACAAAATACAAAAACTTAAAAAAAAACCTAAAGCCGGCGATGCTATTCTCTGTCAATCTGTATCACGATAAAATTTGTCACGCATGCAACGCGAAAAATAGTACCTCAGTATTTAACATTCACGACTTTGCTTAATGCATTGCTCACCGATGCATGGGGATTTCTTCTCGCGGTAATGTGCGCCAGTGATGAGTTATTAGCCCCGGAGCTAGCAGATTTTGTAACACATCTCAAGTACAAAAGGTTTGAGTGATTAAATATGTAGACAGACTGACAGGGACCCCTGAAACATAATTCTTAAGTGCCACAAATGGTGCCTTAGAGGGGGAAAGACAAAGTTTGTACAGGGGTCAAATTTTTATAAGAGAAAAGCCTATTCATAGTATGATTGTTATATTATAGTAGTAATATGGCCTAATGTTCTGAATTGTTTAGGAATTTTAAAAGTACACAGAAAGAAACCATTCGCTCTCCCCTCACCTAAAAAAATCCCAAATTGGGGTCGATATTCCTTTGTACAGTTAGTTACAATTATCAAAATTAGGTCTGGTTACACCAATGCAGGCTTAATTTTGGTAATTGATATTAATTAGCCAGTATATGTTTTACTATTATTGGTACAAGATAGGCATAACTCGCATCTGCCCACATTGGACACGTTAGAATTGTTGCCATTTTAGGAGAAAAAACGTAAATCATCTATAATAATTTTTCAATTAGTGTAGGCCTATTCATCGGCGTAATGTTATGGTATAAAACTGTAGATGGCGCTATAACCATTTTGGCAATTGTTTATTTGATGAGCCGAACCATTTATATTGAGGTCGCTATTCGAATTTTCAAAATAGATATCAGATTTCAAATGCACAGCAGATTACACCATGTTAAGTGTAACTGTTGATGAAAACCATGTTAATATTGCATGAAGAATTTTCAAACTTTCTACCACACAACAAAAAATGTTTGCAAATTCCTTCATGTTATTATATATCCACACTTTGAGCTTCTTTTTAAAACCATGTTTAATTCATTTTTTTGATGACAGTTGTAAACATTTTAGGTCAATAATTCCTTTTTAAAATTAGGGGTAGGTGCTTGGTTTCACCATAGAATTGATATTAATTAGCCAGTATGGTTTTAATATTATTGGTAGACACATATAGGCGCATTGCATCTGCTCACACTGAAACGAGATAGGCGCATCGCATCTGCCCACCACTGGATAACTGTGCCATTTAGAAGAAAAAAAAACCCGTCATCTATAATAATTTTTAACTAGTGTAGGCCTCTTATTGAGCTTAATGTTATGGTATAAACCTGTTCAGATGGCGCTAATAAAAACCGTTTTTGAAGCTGTTTTGGCAATTGGTTTGTTTGGTTAGCCTAACCAATTAATTTTTGCATTTGAGGGTCCGCTAAAGAATTTTCAAAATAGATATCAGTTTCAAAAATCACATATACACCCATGTCAAGCGTAACTGTTGATGAAAAACCAATGTTCATATCCATGAAGAATTTTCAAACTTCTACCATACCACAACATAAATTTTGAAAATTTTTCATGTATGTTAATAAATACCCAACCCACTGACCACGTTTGAGCTAATTATCTTCTAACCATATGTTAATATTGTTTTATATTGACAACGTTAACATTTGGATGTAATTAGCATAGGATTGTTTATGCACAAGCCAATCTCTCGCAGCTGGACATTAGTTGATGTTACACACTGAGATCTTAGAACCGAAACGCGGCAAAGAAAGGACTTTCTGCGTTATATAATCAGGACGAGCTAGGCAAATAAGTATTTCATCGCACTACCTTTTGGGGGCCAATTTATACTCTAGATCGGCTTTAAATCAACGTTTTTTGGTAACTTCTAAAAGACTGGTTTGAGATAATCGCGTATCATCCCATTATATTCCGCCCCCAGCGCCACACACACACACCCCACACACGCAGCACACATCACACACCACATACAAAAAACCACACAAAACACCACACTGCGCGCGAGCGCGTGAGCGAACACACACACACGGAGCTGCCACCGCAACCCATCAGCACCGTCCAAATTTTAAGCATCTAGAGCACTAACCGACCTACCAAAGAACCGTACCAATAACCAACCACAGACCAAACCAACAACCAACCAACCCTCCACCACCAACTCAATCAAAGCAACCACCAAACAACCAACCAACGACGACGCCGACCGACCGAAAGACCGACCGACCGCCCGACTGAGCGAACAACCAACCAACCAATCAACCAACCAAACACACCATCACCAAGCCACACCCACCGACCGACCGAAGACCGACCGACCGACCGACCGACTGCCCGAACAACCAACCAACCAACCAACCAATCACCACCAAGCCAACAACTACCAACCAACCAAATAACCCAATCATCAACCACCAACCAACCACCCAGCAACCATTAAACTAATCAAACCAAACTAATCAAGCAAACCAACCTGCCCAGCCAACCTACCCAACCAACCTGCACAACCAAAGATCAATTCCATCATCAATCAACCAACAAACAACTACCCCACCAACCAACGAGTCAGCCAACCAACTGACCAAACAACCAACTAAACTTACACAACCAGCCAGTCAACCAAGTCACAACCAAACATTCAATCAACCAATCATCAACAACAAAACAACCTACGTGGAGAGCACGTGTGGTCCAGTAGAAAATCGCAGACTCGTGACATTGACGTTAAAATGCGGAGTTTGAGCCCACTGTGGTCAACGTGTTTGTGTCTTTGGGGGCACTTTCAATTGCCCCTCGCAACCCAAGCGAATCTGGGGAGCTGCGATGGGAATATACAATCATCAGGGGGCCTAGCCCAGGGGGGTGCGGGGGTGCGATTCACCCCCCCAAAAATGCAAAGGGTCCGCTTTTAATATGTATTGATGTTGAAGGTCCGCTTTGGCATGTTTAAGGTCCGTGTTTCCAATTTAAAATTGTCTTACAGGTTGTTGTGCATGGTATACGAATGACTACGCTTTTAAATTTTGACGCATTACGATTGTCGTGGTTACTATACTGTACGACGACAGTTTTTTCGTCCCCCCACTCCCCCCCCCCCCCCTCCCCCTCCCCCCCGCCCATCCTCCCCCCCCTCCCCCCTCCCCCCCTCCCTCCCCCCCGCCCCCCCCACGCAACCTCCCCCTGCCCCCCGCTCCCCCCCCCCTACTCCCCTCCCACCCCCCCCCCCCCCCCGCCCCCCACCCCCCCCGCTCTTCAGAATTGGAGACTACGGTGTAAAAATTTTTGGGTCAACCGGCCGAAGCGCAGCGAGCGAAAATTTGTTTGGTACGCAAAAGGTCCGCTTCTTCTGTCAAATCCGCACCCCCCCCCCCCCCCCCCCCGCATAAATTTCCTTGCATACGGCCGTGATTACAATCTAAGTGGCTGATAGGAGCTTGTCGATTGAGGCATGGCCTTGATCACCCACCTAGATTAAGCAAACTAGTCAACCACCCAACCATATTAACCAACCAACTATACGCCAACCAGCCACCAACCAACTAACCAACCAAACTAACCAAGCAACCAACCAGCCAACCTACCCGCAACCAACGAACCAGTTTTGCCCATTTCCAAATTGTGAGAACCGTCGCACTTCGCCGTCTTGCATCTAATCTACAAACAAAAATAGCGCCATCGTTCAAAATAAAACCTCATGTATTTAGAGTAATTTAGATAGCGCCGTCAAAGCAGATTTCGTATTGTTCAAAAATAGTCAGGAGGAATTGTGGTCACAGGGTGGAAATGAGTACATACTTTTTCTATTGACGATTTTTGTCAAGGATGACCTAAGCTATTAATTTCTGGAGGGTGGGCAAAATTTAGTGTCATGGCATTTTTCAGAACCATATGGCCGCTATCACTCTCGAATTCATTCAAATGGCCATGATTTTATGCACTATAATCCAGTGGTTTTAAAGCACGAGGAATCTTTATAATCGGTTATTGACGTGATTTGATCACCACATTACCATCAAATTCCAATATGGCCACCCTAAACCCAATATGGCCTGAAAGTCATTCAAGTGACCATAACTCACAAGTATTTGTGATGGAGTCTAATTCTGCCCTCTATACCCAGTAGGAACTCATATCCTGACATTTCAATGTGTTAACAAACTTACTAAAAGCAAGATGGAATCCAAATGTGGGCTGCCTTTTAAATCTTTAAAAAAACCGACAATTTGTCATATATTCATAATATTGGGTCCGTCATTTTGAATTTTAAGCAGTTGTCAAACAAATATAATAGATACGAGTTATTAATGCACAAAGACATACATCTCAATACTTTATTTAAAAACTTTATAATCTTTATGGTGTTTGTTTTTACTAAATACCATACAGATGTAACGAAATTTATAGGTTTTAAAGTTTTTAAAAAAAGAGGTAAAAAGGCAGCCACATTGGCCCCCCTCTAACATTTTTGCATGTTAAATAAACAGAAATTCTAGATAAGAATGTCAAATGCTCAAATACTTATCCCTTTACCTTATTTACAAATCCCCTTTAAACAAATAAGTTGAAGGTAACTACATGTAAATACACATATAATGTAGGTGTTACTATTTTTTAAAGGTGGCTGTATTGGCTGCCATCTTGAATTTGAGAAAATGTCCATACAGAGAATCCAAATAAGGTTTTCTAGTGATCAAATATCTCTCTTAACACGAAAGATGAAAAACCACTTCTAAAAGTGTGAAATCTCACTCCAAAAAGATCCAGCTGAGTGACGCCTTCTGTTTAGAGGTGTAGATCCTCTCGAAAAAGAGTGACAAAATAACTCTAGGAAAGAGTGCACTGATACTCCTTTTTAGAGTGAAGGTAAGTCACTCGTATAGAGTTGTGATTCTTTGTGATTTTTTCTGTTTGGTGAGTATATTGTATGTGTAGTCATAGAATTCATATCATCGTGAACATGATGAATATTGCGGGCGCATTGGCATGAATCAGTGAGACATGCATGATTGTGGCAGGCATGACGGTATGATCACGGTAATGCCTCCCGTGACATGCATGATTGTGCGTTTCGGTAACATGTGTAACCCTAGCCTGGCCGGGAGCCTTGCGCAGACTACCGTATGTACGAGTGATAAAATACAGTAAATACATTTAATGCTTCTCACCTTTCGTCTGTATGCTATGAACTGTGCCGACCCATACAATATACTCACCACCCGTGAAGATATCTATGATTTCTTCACTAATTTTCAACTTCGTTCAACCGTTGCTGACGGTCTCACTTAACTCGTTCCGCCAGTTTCTGTTTCGAAAATAATCACGCGATTTGCGGCGTTTCTGATTGGCTATGAAGTTCACTCCTAAAAAGAGTGAGCATTTTCCTTCTCACTCTTTTAGAGCTACCCCGGGCGTAAGAGTTCAGAGTGGCTTCACTCGCGAAGAAGAGTGGCATTTTGAGCCACTTCGGTAAGAGAGTGAGTTCTGTAAACCGCGGTGAAATGTGTCGGTTTGCATTTCCTCGCTTCTTTTAGAGCTAAAAGAAAAGCCACTCGATTAGAGTTTAATTTAAAATTAAATGCAGCGTGAATTTTCCTCTTTTCATTTTAAAGAGTCATGTACTCAGTAAGTGTAAAGCATACAGCATGCATATAGAACACTACGGAATCAAGCCCAAACTGCAAAATGTGCAGACATTTGACGTATCCGGATGCGGTTGGAAAGCATTCTAGAGGTGTTAAGTAACCGTGCAGCTGGTGATCAATGGGTGACAGATTTTACACCTGCAGAACATATTTAGGTGTTCAGCATGTTCAAGTAGCGTAAATAGGTAATAATGGAGGGGTTAATCATTTAATGATGTTCG
Organism: Ophioderma brevispina; assembly: GCA_023653785.1. Taxonomy (NCBI): domain Eukaryota; kingdom Metazoa; phylum Echinodermata; class Ophiuroidea; order Amphilepidida; family Ophiodermatidae; genus Ophioderma; species Ophioderma brevispina. The sequence goes on from JAMKCH010001781.1 coordinate 24,742, forward strand.
AGAGCATACTGACTTTTGAGCGCCATATTGGATTTTTGGCAATCTAATGACGAATTACATTACCACACTTTCTCTCGTGCGTAAACCGGAGTACCGAAAATATTTGGTCTCGGTCGTAATTTACTTAAGGGATTGGTTTTAGTGTTTTGGACATGGACACTATATTGGATTTCAAAATGCACTGTAAAAAATTTTGCACACCCTCCAAATTATTGGCTTAGGTCCTAATGGAACTAAATCTATCAATATAAAAAGTCTGTACTCCATTGCCTCCTCAGGCTGTGTGCCTAAACTTCCACTTGACTAAAAGATTGACTTTAAATAGGGACCTATGTTCATGTGGTACTATATTCTGTAAAAACAAAACACCCAAAGTTGGCACAAACATGATCATCATCACCCAATTGAAAAACGGCCGCTATCTAAAAATAATATCCACATCCGTAACCTTTACCAACCGTGGCGTGATTTTCCTTCAACGACCAGACACCAGTTGCAACATTTCTACACACAACATATTGTAGCACAATTTTTACCAACCAATGTCCGCAATGTATTTACACAATCTTTTTGCAGTGAGCTGAAGGAGGTCTTAATGCTTGTTTACTACTCTTACTGAACCAATTTAATCTAATATTAGTTGCTTAAGAGTGCACCCCTAAAAACGCAAGTCCCATTGTTTGACAGTCAATGTGGGGGCCTGAATTTTTTTTTGCCCACTGTGACTCAAAGAATTAGATTGAGATAAACCCGAAACCGAAAATGCGAGAGGATATTTCAAGTTCGTTGTTGTAAAATTGACTGAAAAAACCCAATAAATAAATACCTTTTCCGTTATCTCAGCGGGGGAAAATTTCCAAAATATGGCTCACCTTTGCCATCTGCAGCCGTCTAAAACAAAAATAGCGCCATCGTTCAAAATTAAGCCCCTGTATATAACGATTTTTAGAATAGGGCCATCCAAACAATTAAAAAGGGAGCATCGTGTGTTCACCAAAAAAAGACCGACTTAAGGATAGGTAAGGAACAATGGAGTGTGTAGGTTAGTGTTGCGCTAATTCGGGCTAAGACAAAACACAAACAATTTGACAACACGCAATGATTCATCACTCAAATGGACAGAAATCGTCGCTATCTAAAGAAAAAATATACACATGCGTACCTTTACCAACTTTTGCGTGATTATCCTCGAACGATCAGACAAGTTATCAAAGTGCAACATTTCTAAGCAAATAATTATTTCACACCACATTTTAGCAAAGCAACTGTCTCATGTCAATTTTATGGCAATCCTTTGATCTGTGAAGGTGTCTTAATGTTGTTATAGCCACGGGCTAGCAAACAACTTTTGTAAACAATCTCAAGTTCAAAAGGTTTTGGAGTGATTAATATGTAGACAGATGACAGGGAACCCCAGAAACATATTCTTAAGGGCCACCAAAGGTGCCCTTAAGGACCCTACGAGGGAGTGGTGGTCAAGACAAAGTTTGTACAGGGGTCAAAATTTTTAAATTGATCCAATTGTGCTGAAAAATATACCATTGCTTATCTTTGTTAGCCACAAGGATTCAGGAAAGGTATAGTTTCCACTATCTACAACGTAAGGTTTAAGAGTTACAGGACTTAAAAACAGCAAAAATCAATAAAAAGGGTCAATTCAGTGTTAAGGGACGTTTCACAATTTTTAAAGTGCTCTGATTTGGATAAAAAATGGTTGCAATATGGTGGAGCTCATAGGATCAAAATAAGTGTCTCAAATGCTTGCCGCTTAAGAAAAGGGGGGACACCCAAGCGGTAAGCCAATGAATGACAGGACGTTGACCTTCGGTGCCCCCTACATCGGAACTAAGTATTTTAGACAGTCAAAACTATTCCTTATTTTATCCATACTCCATCAATAATTGCACCATTTTTTATCTAATCGGAGCACCTTTTTTGACCTAATTTTTTCGGCAATTAAATTATTTCTAAGATTTTTTTTTGGCTGAGGGAAATTACGAGTAACCAATTTTTGGCCCATTTTGCTGTCGTCTGCAAGACTTGCAGAAGGCACCTAGGTACTCTGGTCGTATGTTTGTGTATCTGGTGTGTGTGTGTATCTGGTGTGTGTGTGTGGTCAAAATGTTAACCCTTAATATATTCATGTCCGTAATGATGTTCGCGTAAGGGCTACGGTGGATTTAACTTGGTGGAAAGGAGAGGACTGGTGGGGTGACATGTTGGTGACCTCAGTGACCTTGGTGACCTCATGTGACCCTTGGCGGCAAAATGTTAACCCTTTAATATAATTGCCTCCGTATAGTTCCGTAAGGACTACGATTATGTAACTTGTGGAAAGGAGGGCGGGGTGGGGTGGACATGTTGGTTAGTTTATGTGACCTTGGTGGTGACCTTGTGTGACCTTAATGTGACTTTGCCATTCACAACTCGCGACGGCAGACGAACCCTCGCGATCCGGGGACCCGCGATGTATTTTTGTTCATTTTTTAATGATTATTTGCCCAGTTCCAAAAGCCTATAAACACAGCAATTGCAAAATACCCATCATTCGTATTATGTTTGTATACGTATTATTATACTAACAGATCGAAGCACCTTAAGCATTCCTGTGGCGCCACTTGGATATAGGTAACTGGATATAATGGATGTTGTGATAAGGAGGGCTTGCAGGGGGGGGGTACAATGGCTTCCGGTAGACGAGAAGGCACTATTATTGATTCTTTGGACCATTTAATGATTATACAGGATGGTATGTGTACACATACATGTCTTTTGGTCAAGACACAACCTAAAATCATTATCCGTCTAAATGTCAGTACCCGGTGATCGAAAGTGAGGGTATGCCGTGAAACTCAGAGTAACGGTTGCCTTTCCAGAGGTCTATACTTTGTTCTTAAACTCTCCTGCAATGGGGTTGAGCACTCTTAATTCCAAATATAGTTATCTGTAAATAATACTGTTATATTATTTTACACCACTACTTTGTAGTGGTTGAGCACTCTCGACTTTTTGCGGTACAGTACAAACCAGTTCTGGGATTGCCTTCGTTGTGACACCATTTAGCATGTATATACATACATGTCTTTTCCTAAGACACGACCAAGAAACATCATCCTTCGGAAGATCGTGTGCCCAGTGATCGAACTTGAGGGCATGCCAGGAAACACAGAGTAACGGTTGCTTTTCCATCATAATGGCCGGTATTCACAAAAGCGGGTTAACTTTAACCCAGTGTTAATTTTAACCCTAGGTTAAATATCCCATAGAGAATAACATGAATTTAACCCATGATCGTGTGTCAAACCCCGTTTAACCCTGGTTAAAGTTAACCCGCTTTTGTGAATACCGGCATTATAGTTTATTAAACAATGCATTTATAACCCGAAGGCTAAATTACAGTAGAGATACAGATTAAAAAGCTATAAAAACAACCATATAAACATACAAAAAAATAACCAAACCTCTAAAAACTTGAATTAAGGCTATGCAAAAAGAAATATTAACTTTATTGCACGCCCTAGAATCAACCAACTTTAATTGCACTATTACTCCCCGGCTTCTCGCAAACACACTCAAAACATTCTTAAATTCATCCACTGAAACACATACACACTCAAACTCACTGACTCACTGGCTCACTGACTCACTGGCTCACTGACTCACTGACTGACTGATTGACTCACTCACTCACTCACTCACTCACTCACTCACTCACTCACTCACTCAAGCCTCAGTTAGCTGTGCCAATTTCAAGTGTTTTAACGACCAAATTTATTTATATTGTATATATTTAAAGGTGAATGTGTGAGAGAGGTAGGATATGTATATAGAGTGAATAAAAAAATTGTGCATGAAAAACACAAAATTTCACCCTGACCTGTTTACTCAACTGTGACGCAGTTTATGTTTTCATGATCTTCACATTTTCGACTTTTTCGAATTTTGTGTTTTTTCATGCACAATTTTTTTTGATTCACTATGTATGGGTATGAATAATAAATGGTGTTTAGGTGTGTGAGCAAATGAATGTGTGAGTGAGTGGGGATGCGAGTGAGTGAGTGAGTGAGTGAGTGAGTGAGTGGAGTGAGTGGAGTGAGTGGAGTGAGTGGAGTGAGTGAGTGAGTGTGCGAGTGTGTGCATGCGTGTGCGTGCGAGTGAGTGTGTGTGTGTGGATTGTTTTGATCATCAAAGGGGATTTGCCACAGAAAAGATGGGTTGTAAAATATGGACGGAATGACTATTTCTGGGATAAGTGCTTTTTCTATGACAAATCAACCTTTACCTTAACTAAGACTGGACATAATGCACGTACTCACACACGAATTAACGTTGAGTCGCCAGCTCTCTTTTTGTCATTTTTTTTTTTGTATTTTGTATCGATTTAATAATATGGCTTTAAGTATGTTTGTGATGGCCCTTCCTTCTAAACAGAGAAAAGTACATGTATCTAGCACCCCTGCCACATATGAATATGGAATATAACGCCAAATAACGCAAAAGTCCCCGCTTCCAATATTTAAAATCTTTCAGCGGAAACTAAATTGATCCATTCCTACCACTTAAAATAGGCACGTTTACTAAATATTTTTGTTACATATAAAACCATAACATCAACCTTTTTATGATAAATACTTGGATATCCGAGGAAATTTTATCGACAATCTCAGATAAATTCTACCTCAAAGTGATTGCAAAATTGCATACCGTGAATATCTGTGTTAGTAATTCCGTTCAAACAATAAGCGGAAACATGCACGGGTGCCTCACATACTTTTGTTGGTCTAATGTTTCAATGCGACTTCCTTATGTATTCAGGTATCACCCGTAGGAATCTTCAATACAAACTTTTGACACGATGTATTTTTAATATGAAGCGTCAAATATTTTCCATATATCAAGATTTTCAAATAGAATTTAAAATTGTTGAGGGGAAGCCCCTGTAATAATACCTTATTATATTTCCGTATGCGCGAACTACCCCTAAGGAATCATGTCCCACTTTTGTTTAGGGTCGCCTGCATGGAAATAATAATAAAAATGTTTTTTTTATATGTGTTGTATGTTGTACATGATATAGCACATCAACAATTGGAAATTGTTGCAAACGTTGTTATAGTCTTGCTTGTGCGCACATCGTGCACCTGTAAAAACACGGAAAAAGTGCCCACAATAAGTAACATGCTTCTTTATTTTTTCGACTATTTTTTACATATGTTTATTTTTCTACCTTTGGTCCCAACAAAAGTAGACCATATCGGTAGATGTTTCATATAGAAGTCCCCAAGTATGCAAGAGGTAATGCCATCCTTCCGTCCTGCTCTACTGCAGAACACCATACCGCGCAATGACGAATCAATGCAATACCTTATTTGCATACTTGGGACTTCTACCTGAAACGTCCTACCCAATTATCTATCGTCATTAAATTTGTCTGCAAATATAATTTTAAGATTTCAATTTTATTGTTTTTTTAGATTTTAAGTGATGTATAATAACCAAATGCTAACAGTTAGCTTCCATAACCATTAAGAATACATAGGTAATCCCAGACCCCGCATTTTTTTACCTTTTTTCTTGTTACACAGACTTTGACTTCCAAACCGTTTATTATAAGTCACTTTTAATTATCCTTATTAATTTTCGTTTTCATTATCGTCGAGACTGCAATCTGCGTGTGGTCCAAAAACTAGAAACAAAAAAAACAAACCCCCTCCACCCCAACCCAACCCGCCCCCCACCACCCTATAATCTGAAATATCTGATTCAGACTGTCGATGATTATGTGAAGCTTTCTTGGTTTTTTATTAGATCTCTCGGCGGCATTTGACCCGTGGACCATCAAATTCCTTGATAGACTTAGTGCTAATACGGTTTTATAGGTAAAACTCATTAGTGGTTTTCTAGTTACCTGAAGGATAAAAACAATCCCATCATTTTGACGGTGAAACATCTGACCCCACCAGTCCTTGATGGAGTGTGCCCTCAGGGTTCAGTTGTTGGGCCTGCACTCTTCGTAGTCTACTCTGCTCCAATCGAAGATTTCATTAACCAGCACGGACTTTCCAGCCCATTTATCAGACGACACTCAAATTTACGTTGTTATTACACCATCTGACGCGACAATGTCTTGCGAAACTTAGAACTGTTCAAGGACATACACAATGGATGGCCGCCAAACAAGCTCATTTAAATTATGTCCAATACGGAATTGCTCCACGTGTCTTCTCATTATCCCATCCAAGACCGTTCGCGACCTCGGCATTATACGACAGTTATCTTACCATGAACAAGTCATATCAACAGCGTATGTAGAAGTGCTCTTACGCTAGCTATTCATAGGATCGGCAAGTTACGTCGCTATCTCGATGCGCAGAGTACCGAGAAGCTTGTTCACGACTCATGCCTTCATATCTTCCAGACTTGATAATTGCAATAGCATTTTATATGGCCTTCCCTGACAAAGAACTGAACAAACTTCAGTAGAATCCAGAATGCAGCTGCCTACGTTCAGTCTGACCAAGAGCGCGATCATATACACTCTGTTTGATGGAGTTGCATGTTGCCGTTCGCTACAGAATCACCTACAAACTGATGGTTCATACCTTCAAAGCGTTGAACGGACAATCACCTGCTTATATTTCTGAACTCATATCCTTGTACCAGCATCCCTTAAAACCTTCATTCTTCAACTCAGTAATCTTCGCTCCGTGATTCACCGCCAGGACCGTCACTACGATAAGAAGTTTTGCTCTCCGCTGCACCGAGATTATCACCCCCACTTAAATCACAGCACTTCACAAAACCATCAGATGTTTTCACAGCACAACTTAAGAACTCACTATCATTTTTGGCTTATAACTTGTAATCACTTGCTTCGTGTTCCATGCTGCAATTGTACTTTCCTCCGGACTGAATGCTCCCGGATTTTAGCCTGTTGTTTTAAATCTTTCTGAACTCTGTACATGAATATATTATCTTGTTGTTTTAATTGTAGCGTGATTTGTAATCATTTTGGCTGCCTTTTACTCTGTATTGTTTGTTTTGCTGTTTAGGTTTTTTTAAAATAATAAAGTAAATGTAGTAATTTCTAGGTTTTATTATTTTGTTATTCTTATTATTATTATTAATTATAACTTACTTATTATTATTATTACTTATACTATAATTATTTTGTAAGTATTTATCACGTGTATTTGGTTATTGTTTCTTACAAGATTTTGTCTCCCCTTTTTACCATACTTTTTTTGTTTTATTTTTTTTCTCCTCTTTTCTTCTTATTTTTTTAATTGTTAGTGTTTTACAACTGTTGCTCATAAGGTCGAAATAAAATATTTACCACTTTTTCTGGAATTTGATTCTTACATTGTGAGTTATTTATGGTATCTCGGGTGTCTTATCGCCACACTACTTGATTGATGATCAGTCTCTTCCGAACGGATATCACCATGAACTCGTCCACGAATTAAGCCTTTAAACCACGTGGCCCTTAGCCGGAAAAGGAAAAGGGGGTATTTGAACAGCATATTTAAATTTTTGTTACACTTTTTTCACATCCGTCAGTTTTTACAGGTAACACTTTTTGTGATGCATGGAAAGTTCAATAGCAACTGTTTTAAAAATGTCAATTATTCACTATATCGAGTATTGCCACCCCTGGTGGTCATGAACCATGCATCAAGACGTCGCGACATCAAAGGAGGCTAGTCAAAATAAAATGAATGCTGCCTTAACACCCAACACTAATTGCCACAGAATCAAGTTCCAACAGAATGGTATTGAGAAATTCCCTTTCAAAACACATATCAAAAGTCTACTATACTAAATCAAAGGATTGAACATATATTTTTAAGGGGTAAGTGTTTATACAGGGGTCAAACTATGAAAAGTATCAATCAAAAACTGCGTCGAAAAGTATCCAACGGTTCGTTCACATTCCAGATTAAAACAAAGGTATAGTTTGCCATATGCTCGTTTTGTGTTCAATATTATGATTCAAAATAGGTTCAAGGTCCACAATGGGGGTTAAATTTCAGATATATCCGTTCGTTATAAAAATGGTGTCAAATTGTTCGTTCAATGGTACAGAACCCGAAAATATATGGTTGCACCATCTTATATTCGTTGCATATTGGAACGCAAAATGTGGCTGGGGGGATACAGGGTCTATGGGGAGTTACTAGTCCCTAGCTCGTAAATTTTATATGCAAGTTCAAACAAAGAATTCTATTTACATTTACTATCTAGTGGGACAAATTTAACAGTTTACAACCAGGCAGATCAAAATCGGACCATTTCTATTGAATTTACCCCAGGATTTTTTTTTTTTGGGGGGGGGACCTTGAATGTTATGACCTCTGTACTAAAACTATAAACCCGTAATAGGGTAAACTATACCTTGTTTTAAACTAGGAGTAGCCCAATAAATTGGTACATCATTTAAATCAATTCGACACAATTCTAATTTTTTACCCCTGTACACACGTTGCCCCTATTTCCTCACATGTTCAATAGGTTGATGTTGGTAGACTTTTAATATATTATTTTTGGACTATTCAGAGTATTTAAACAACAAAATTGTTTCTGTTGCAATTGTGTGGGGTCAAATCATACAATTATGGGACTATACTGTCCACATCGGTTAAGACATGTTGACTTTTTATGAGGAAGATTATCCATGTATTAATGGCTCCGCCTAAGGCATCGCATGCATGCTCGATAGGGTTATATCAGGGGAGCAAGCAGGCATGGTTATCTGCTCCGCACCCTCTGCCTCAAGAAATTGTCTAACTAAAGCGGCCCTGTGCGGCATGGCCGTGTCGTCTTGCAGCCGATAATTGTTTGCATAACCCTTACTTGCGGCATGTGGCAGGTAGTGGTTTACAGAAGTCCATAGGCCTATACCACGACGGCGTTCGTGTTAAATCTGGCACCATAGTGAAATTTTTCCTAATAATGAATACGGCCCATACCCTCACTGATGCACGCCAGCAATCGAGTTCGATCTGAATTAAAGTCATCTCGGAGGTTCTCACCACGTAACGGACGAACCCTTTGTCTTCCATCTTGATGGTCAAGGATGTAGCGGCTCTCGTCCTTAAAGACAAACGTGTCGCCAGTCTCCGAGCTGTAATTTTCCGTGCTCCATAGTCCAGCGAAGTCGAGCAAGACTGTGGTGAACGGTTAGACGTGGAATTTGGTAATTCGTCTTGCACTCAATAACCATGGTTGAAGCAATCTCCGATTAACAGTTTGGCAGGAAACGTTGATTCAATAGGGTCTTTTCCACAAAAGACGAGGACGATCGCTGGCATGTTCCGGGCTCTCCGGCACAATTAAGCAGTCGGCGATCATCTCGTATGGTAGTCAATCGTGGTCGTCCTGGAGATTTCTGTGGCCTCAAATGACACCAACTCTCTCGATGATGTCTGAGGATTTAACAGACAGTACTCTGCGATATCCCTCGGAAATCAGCGACTTTGGCTTTTTTGTTACCCTTCCGTCGGAGTGACAAGTACTAGTCGGCGTACTGACAATGCTGTTGGACGATGCATAGCTAGGGAACCTTTGTGTCAGGTTTTTGTTGTAAAAGGTACCAACCAACTTGGAAAAAACGTGGGCTCATTGTACACAAACAAAAGGCATTGTTACGTAATTACAAAAATTTGCTGAATTCACTTCACCTGGGTAGTGGGGAATCATTAGTAGCAACACTAGTTTTTCAAATTTGATAGCAAGGTTTTTGAAAACTGGGGTTTTTCAATCGAAAAACCTGGTTTTTCAATCGAAACAACTGGTTTTCAAATCGATATGCAAGGTTTTTGAAAAACTGTTTTTTCGATCGAAAAACACAACTTGGTTTCTCGAACTGATAAATAGTTTACAAAAACCGAGCTTTTCGAATCGAACAAACCTGGTTTTGCAAATCCGAAAAAACCTGGTTTTTCAAATCCGATAATTAAAGTTTGAAAAAACCTGTTTTTTCGATCGAAAAACAAACGGTTTATCAAAAAACCCGTGGCCTTTCTCCCCCCCCACGCCCCATTGACAAAACGCGGTGTTCAAATCGAAAAACCTGGTTTTTCGGTGAAAAAACAGGTTTTTTTTAGTGAAAAAATTGTTTTTCTCTTTCATGCAAAATACTTGCCATACGGGTGAGTGTATTAAGACAATCTAGCCACAAATGAACGCCTGGTTCATGCTTTTGTGTCACAGATTAGACTGTATTATATCTATTGTTGTAGTCTTCCCTCAGGCCCGTAGCAGGAATTTATGCGGGGGGGGTGCGGAATTTGCCAGAAGCGGACCTTTGGCGTACCAAAAAAAATTTTTCGGCTCGCTACGCTCGCGGTGACCAAAAATTTTTCACCGTTGTCTCAAAATTGGAGAGCGGGGGGGGGGGGGGGGGGGGGGGGGAGAGTGACAGAAGAAAGAAATTCGTCGCAGCGTTGAGCGTTGAGAATTGCAGAGTATCAGTAACACGACAATCGTAATGCGATGGTGAACATCTGCTTAGTCCTTAATGGTTAATACCATGCACCACAACCCTTAAGACAAAATTTTAATTGAAAACACGAACCTTAACATGGCAAAGGGACCTTCAACATCATAAAGCGGACCTTTGTACTTTTGGGGGGGTGCGTTCGAACCCCCCCGCACCCCATGGCTACGGCCCTGTCTTCGCTTCAGTCATATTACACTTTAGAAACGTGACAGAATTCAGCAGCGAGACTGTTAGTTTGACAAGCCGATATGATCACATTTCGCTGGTTCAGAACACTTACATTGCTAAAAGTTAAAGATCGGCCATCCGTTTCAAAAATCTACTCATTACCTATAAGATACGAAAATTATGGTATGGCTCCCAAGTACCTCGAGGAACATATCGTAGATTATAATTCAGGTTCCTCTACGACAGCTCATCGTCGAAGGTCTTCTTAGAGCTGGTCCACGAAGTAAGACTATGTAAGGGTACCGGGCTTTTACCATTGCAGCTCCCCGTATGTAGAAAAGCCTTCCTGTGTAGATGTTAGAAATGCATCAACTGTTTTCCACTTTTAAAACAAGACTTTTTTATCAGAGTGAATGAGCCTTAAGTGATTTTTTGCCTCTCATAGCATTCTCTTACTCGTTATATTCGCATGTGCTAACTGCGAATATATTGTGGCTTGTGCTGTTCAGTTTCCTCGTCCTCCTTCTTCTTCTTCATACGCTTTGGTTTTTTAAACCTTCTTCTTTGCCAAAAAACCCTTTTCTTCTCCGATTGCAAGCCAAAACGATCATGAGAGGGCCGCTGATCAAGCTACCCAGGGGTGTACTAGTTGATGATGACCTTTGACCTCTCGTAGGGGCACATGGCCCGATAAAGGTGCATTCGTCGGAACTCTTAAAATGCATCTGCTAACCACATAATAATGCTATGACCTACCAGATGTGTCAGATAAGAATCACTGAACTCCAGACCCTCTAAATCTATACGGTGTACCGCACATTGGGGTCAAAAGGTCATGTGGTCGTTAAAAGAAAGGCCATTCGTCGGAACTCGTTTAAAATGCCTCTTCTTCTACAAACAACCCGGATGGTGACATGGCTCTGTCATGTGCTCGGCATTTATTCGGTGTTAAGGCTTGTACCACAGAATTTTGATCAAAGTTCATTAAGGGGGTCACTTCCGGTCTGAAGTTGAAAAATCTTCAAAATTCATATTAGCTTAAATTGAAGTTAGCATGGTCACGTGACTCTCATATGAGGAGCGGGAGACCCTTCACAAAGTTGTGCTCAACAGGGGTCAAAGGTCACTAAGGGGGACTTACTTTTTCCGGTCTTAATGTGACCAAAATCATATTTGCTTTATGTAAGGTAAGCATGGTCAGGTAACTCATGCATATGAAGGCTTGAGACCCTTCACCAACATTGTGCTCACATGGAGGTTTAAAGGCTTAATCCTAACCCTGACGTCGGTGTCCCTCCCGGGAGGAACTGAAGGAGTGAGGAAGAGGGGAATATAAAAATTCCGCAAATTCGGGGTGGATTCGAACCCAGGGCCTTCGGGCCCCACCCCAGACCCGGGATGCCGCTAACGAACGTCGGTGTCGCTGGCCCGGCCAGCGATTCGTGCCCATATGAGTCTTGGTTTGATGACGTCATCGCTACTTTCGGGACTTAAGTGCATTTTCTCAATTAACCTATTGACAGTTTTGGTGAGACTTGTTTGCTGGGTTATCGGGGAACTTCCGGTCTTAAATGTAAAAATCTCAAAAAATCATAGCTGCTAAATGCCAGGTAGCATGGTCACGTAACCTTATGTATAAGAAACATCTTAGACCCTTCAATCACAAAATGTTTGTGCTCGCATGCGGGTTTAAAGGTCATTAGGGACATTTATGCATGCATGCATGTTCTGCATGCCAATGTTCATATACCCGGGTTTGCTAAACACAACTGTGGCGTCCTATTTTTTGTTTCTATTGTTCTCGGTATTCCATTTGCCCAGGCTTTAGGGTTTTGTTATCAGTTAGGTAGGCAGAATCCTGAGCTCTGAGGTGGTCCTCGACTGTGATACCAACTTACAACTGATTCGCGTGGACATACACTGTTAGTGTTTGGTGTTCAGGTTGTATCCCATATAATTAATATGGGTGGCAATTGGTCATATGCTGAACCTTATAATAATAAAATAAAAATGTATAGGAAACCATATGTTAAATATTACCAATGAAATTGACAAACGGTTTTTTGGAAAGCCATCTACACCGAGATGGGGGGGGGGAGTGAGACTTAGCTTACTAGTAGGTCAACTGGACCAAATGGCGAAACCCTTTCATTATAAGCCCTTTTGCTTCTATTCATCTTGAGTAGGGTAGTGGAATCCTTGTTGAGAACAACACAGCAGAAATCTATTTAGGCATCCAGTTATTCCAGGTCGTCTTTGACTTTATCTACCATTGGATGTGGATGAGCCTGGACTAGATATTGTTCGACGCTGCGAAAGTTTCCCTCACTGTGAAACATAAAACCAAGTCATGCATGACCTTGGCCATTCCTTTTGAGGATTGTATCCTTAATTTCTTGTCTTGTCATGGTCATCTCTCATCGATGGACGACACGATCGTAGGTCAAAGTCGAAGCTGAGGTCGTGTTCCCATACTCACCAAAGGTCAACCCTTAAAAATTGACCTTTAAAAAACGGTTTATGCG
>JAMKCH010001782.1:0-66583 GCA_023653785.1 Ophioderma brevispina
ATATTTTGCGAAACAAATTTCATAAGCACTAAATAACTACATCAACTGTACCCTCATGCAAACAAAAGGTATTTAACCAAGAAGAAATATTGCACAAGTCAAAACATCAAATATTTCAATGGAAATCTACCAACAAAATCTGTTTCCTATATAGGAAGTGATATTTTGCGAACAGATTTTCTTTGTACAAATTGAATTTAAATGAACTGTAAGATTCTTCTGAAATACTTTCACTAAGTTTTTGAGTCAACATAACATTAGTTGCAATCACAATTGCATCTTCAGTGTTTACAATTTTTTCCTAAAATTACCCCTCTTCCCACCTTAAAAATCTGTTTCGTTTTGTTTCGTTTCGTTTCGTTGCGCAAAATATATAGGTTACATTGGAGATTTCATTTGAACATGTTCAAGGGCCAAATATATACACAATAAGCCCATGATATATACTTCCAGTCGCAGTGAGCGATTTCTGCGCGTGAGCATGCGTAACACTTGATCTTGGGTACGCCAATCGCTCGCTGCGACAGGAAGTATATCATGGGCTACAGGTTTTCCCTGCCCAGCGACGAAATGTTATTTACTATGCAAATAATCTTCTATTGGTGTGGGAAATCCAACGGGCAGCCTATTACTCACATACTACGCATGCTGGATGGTTTCTGACCACCACTTATGCTACAGGAGCTGATCTTCCTTACTCATCTCAAGGGGCAAGACATTTTTTTAAATGTTTGAATTTTTCCCACTAATAATGAAAAATATAAGTGGCTCTAGGGGCGAACCCTGTCATCCACTTTCAGTGCACGTATCGAACACTTAGTTCCGGTAGGACTTTAGGGTTATGGTTAAGCTTACATATCACTGTGTTATAGGCAAACCAACTCGCCGTAAATAGTTTTATTAGTTCCCGCCCATCCCCGGAACCGTCTACCCCGTGAACTGCGATATTATTAGGGCAGATTCAAAACTCATCCAGCGGTTGCTCGGTGGTTATGCCCAATTCTTTCAAGTTAGAACAGAGTCGACGTGAAAGTAATTATAGTCCGCCGGGAGCCACAGTCCGGGCTCCATAGACGACAATGGAATAAAGCATGAAACTAATGTTGCGTGAAGAGTCAACTGAATCGAGTGCCCTATTCTTTACCACTGTAGCCGGACTGTGAGTACGGTGGACTATAATTACCACTACACCGGTTTGCTATTTTGCTATAGAATGAAAGAGGTTCAATCACCGCGCCATGAGCCACAATACTGGCGAAACTCTATTTTTAACGCTTTCGGTGTTTGTTTGACAATAACTACGTTAAACAGCTCCCTCTTGTGGAGAAGTAAGCTGCTCTCGTCTATGGCGTTTTGTACATGAGTTTTGTAAACTGAAATTTCACCTTGTATTGTGAGAAATCTAGCCATGACCCGCTCCTACTTTTGACATTAATAGACCATTTGCACGATCCCCGAAATGCATCCCGTATTGTGCCCATTTCCATCCGGGAACTTGTACCAGAGTTCATGTTTACAAAAAAATTCTTGTTCGTTCGCGTCGCCGAAGAGTGCCTAAAATTACAATACAGAGTACCTTTTCGCGTTAATCTTACAAAAATGTAGAAGAATATCAAAGGAACAAAAACAATCGAGCCACTGATGTTGAAATTCACGACAAAAAGTGATATTTTCGATCGTAAGTGTGCCCTACTTGTCACCTGCCGGACGATTACACAACTATAGTGCAACGTCACAGATAGGGTAAGTTTTCTGGTATTTTCTGTACGCTCGTAACCGTATGTTTTTAGTCACTTGAGGCTGGTACAAGTTCCCGGATGGAAATGGGCACAATACGAGATGCATTATGGGGATCGTGCAAATGGTCTATTGTAATTTTGAAGTCTCATTTATGCAGTTCTGACCACGAGATTGTGGCCATTTTTAGCTACTTCAGAAGTGAGAGTTTTAGTGTTAGTGCCAGGGTCATGATAACCAAATTCCGTGCACCTGTCAATCAAGTACTTTGCTCACAGTGACAGTCGTCATGTGTGGTCATTGTTTAGGACAAATGGAGTTGGCATGAGTGGTTGGTAAATGAACCTTAGGCAATCGCCCTGGAGCGACCGAAACGAGGCTCATTTAAACAAAAAAGCGGCAAATATGCCCACAACATCAAAAATGTTGTTATCGAAAAAGATATGTGTTGAAGTGTTTGGAAGTAAATCTTTGCCCCCAACAATTTGCTCATGTAAAGGAAATAATAGAGGCATAATTTGCATACAATATGAACCCACGTATTTGCAGAAAATCGCTATAACTGTTCAACTAAACGCACTAGCGAGGTTCGTTTCTTTTTAATAATGAGGCAATGAATCTACCAAACTATAATGGTAAGAAAATGACAGAATCCTATGATAAAGTATGTAACAGTACGATAATTTTAGCATTTAGATGCTATTTTTACTTATAAAGTTTTATACATAATTATATTGTACATTCTCTTGATAATATGTATCCTATAACACTTTTCAAGAACGGTGAACTATTTTGAACGGTTTTGGTTGATTTCGGCCGAGAAAAATGCTCCGTTTTAAGAGTGCCCCATGAAACCACACATCTGAATTTTTACAATCTGCGAGGGCGAAAACCAGCATTTGGTTCCCTTATCATTTTGCATTATTGATCGGTCCGCAGTGTTGACCACCCCTGAACAATTGAGGTTTCGGCTGTGAAGTAAAATCACATATACACCAAAATTTTTGTATTTCAGGTTCTGTTTCTGAGGAAGGGGAACAGACAAACGAAAAGAAAGTTCGTTTAAATTATTCGTAACCAAAGGTTTGTTCGCTATAAAAAATTAACATTTTGCAAGGGAGAATGAATAATTGATTCAAGCGGAGACCTTGGGAGGAGCGGCGATAGAAGTGTCCGAACCTCCTCACATATCCAAAAGTTTATAAAAGGTCATACCATGCTGTTTGTAATCGCTAGTGTTTTTTTTTAAGCAAGTAATAAGGATTTCAATGATGATTTGGTTTAAAGTAAAATAAGCGTCATTGTTTATTGGCAAAAGTCCACTTGGCCCAACTCCCACCCCACCACCACAAAAAGATTCACATTTTGCAAAAAAGAATCCACTATTGCTCAATTCCCATCCCCTGAAAAAAAAATCCGGCTAACGATCTAATGTGCCGTATGTGTTATTGAAACAATGTTCAATGTGCCATGTATTGCTTTCAAACCATCACTTGATAAAAAAAAAACAATAGCTAAATCTATTAACAGTAGGCTAGTTTCAAGGATTTCAAGGATGCCTTTCAAATGAAACAATTTGTCCAAAATATTATATCATCTGAAGAATGATAGCAAATAATAACAAAGGCCCAAACTGACACAAAACCAGCGAACAACATTGTTAAAAGTAAACTCGTACACACTAAACAAAAATCGCCTCCGAAGCTTGTTTGTCCTCTACATGAACGCTCAGAATGGAACCCTCAAAAACGGTTCTTAAAAATTTGAGAACCGGCACTTATGAGGGTTCCTAAGAGGACAAGTTTAGAACCTTTTTAGCACTTTTTTTAGAGTAAGAGGTGGAAAGGGAGTGCATTTTTGAAAAAAAGGGGGAAATTGCCGAAAAAGATGAAGAAAACATGCTTCGGATTTCTTCAGACCGGACATTTGGCCCGCGGGCACGGGAACAATACGACTATGCCCTACAGGAAACAGAATTGTCAAGCCAATATTGCTTTTAAGAAAAACTTGTATTTTCTATTTCCCCTGCACCAAACTATTTTGGTTGAACTCTACCCCATTATAACTACAAGCCAATAATATGCTTGGTCAAGAAATTATCCCGTAATCGGTACTATATCACAATTCTACTTCCTCGCGTTAAAATGGT
Source organism: Ophioderma brevispina (assembly GCA_023653785.1). Classification (NCBI taxonomy): domain Eukaryota; kingdom Metazoa; phylum Echinodermata; class Ophiuroidea; order Amphilepidida; family Ophiodermatidae; genus Ophioderma; species Ophioderma brevispina. The sequence goes on from JAMKCH010001782.1 coordinate 3,887, forward strand.
GTGTCGGATTCAAATGAAATTTTTGAATACAATGATATGTGGTGATGTCTTTTCCTATGAAACAACAGAAAAATTGTATGTGTAATTCGGGTGGCGGGCACCTTAAAACATGTCATAAATTTTACTCTTGCGACAAAGTTAACGGCAAACAAAAATTTCCTAACATTAGCTATGTGCGAGTAATTTGAAAAATATTGGTGTTTTGGGGCCATATACTTAATACTTAATAATCTAAGGTATAGATTTTTTTTTTTAATGCGCTATATATATAAACAGTATAGCAGCGATTAATTGTGCGATTATTAAATGAAATATTACGCATATATACAATGTCACATTATAATGATTGCGTTGGAATAGAAGGTGCTATAGGTCCATATGTATCGGATGATCAGCTATGTTTAATTTTTACTGAGAAAAATAGGAACGACAATGAGTACTGTCTACCTATTATTTATATTCAATGTGGTTTTCACACTGTAATCCATGTGTCTGCGGTTGAACACGTATCTAAACAACTATTTTCTCACTTTTGAGACCTGTCTAAGCATTAATTCCTGAACATTTAGGTGTTCAGATGTTAGATTCTAAACACATTGCCTTACATGACGTTATGTGTTTAGATTCGAAAGACGTCGCCATCGCACGACGACTTCAGTGTTTAGAACCAATAAAACACTATATCGTGTTGACTTCTAAATGCCTTGTGGCACATTTAACAGTGTTAAAAACATTCTAAGGCGTTCACGTTAGAAATTTCAGTGCTCTGATTTTTCTTTAAGAAATGGAGAAAACGATGCTGGAGTTCAATTCTGCTTTTTAATGATTTATAGGAGCATGGGCCTAAGTAAATAACCACCTTTTGACAAAAAAGTATTTTTGCGTGTTGCTGTTTGTTGACAAGTCTAGGCGCTTAAAAACTGTGACAAAATCTAAACACTTACGGTTTACAGTGAATGTGTTAAAAAAGGTAGCTATAGGCTTGGGAATTGCCCTAAATACTAAACTGTTATTTACAATACGTAGGCCGAAGGGTCCTAGATCTGCACAGTTAAAGTATGCTAATACATATATTAGCATAAATTTTATTGCAGTGATCGTAGGCCGAAGGTGTAGATATGGTAAAATTATTAGATAATTTTCTTGCAGTTAAAGGGATATGCCCCAATCTGAAATAAAAAAAGTTTATTTACTTGAAGATATTGTAGCACTGGATGGGGGAAAAGGTGCCTTTAACACGCGTCACAGGTGACTCTTCACACATAGGTAACAGAGGTGCGTCGTTAGCCTTATAGGAGGGAGCCCCACGACCCCATGCACACCCCGCTTCTTCCGCCGATAACATCGAGAAACATTTGCCACCCTATACAAACAATAGCTGTGAATTGTTATTTAAATTAATGCCATAAGAAGGTGGGGTGGTGGTTGCGAAGGCTATATTATATGAAGTAGGAGGCAGAGAAGGTGCTGAGTGAGTTGAGAGAATCCAAACAAGGTGTATAAGATAGTGAAGGCAATGAAACAAGCTGGAAGAGATGTGAAGGGGGAAGATGTATGAGCGGGAAGTGATGGAAAGTGAATTTCGTGAGAAAGAGGTGTAGAGTCTGGAAAGAGCCATATGGAGAGAATCATGAATGAGGAGGAATGAGAAGGATCATGAAGGTAGAGGCTGATGCGGTGGAAGGGCCAGTAAGCAGGGTCAGTGCCGAGAAGAAGTGATGAAGGCAATAAGATGAATGAAAAAAGGAAAGCCAGCGGACCCTCGGAGGTGAGTACTGAGATGATTACGTGCGAGTGGATAGTATAGGGATTGGTGTGATGATGGAGTTGTTACAGAGTGTTAGAGGCGAGGAGGGATGCAGGTAGGAATGCGGACAGTGAGATGTAGTGCCGTTCAGATTTTTAAAAGCGAAAGGGGGGCAATGAGTTGTGACGTGATATAGGGAGAGATGTGAAGTTGTGTGGAATGCATGCAATGGAAAATGTGGAGAGGGTTCTAGAGAATTATTGATTCGGTAAGAATGTGGAAGTGGATGAGATGAAATTTGGGTTTATGCCAGGCCGAAGGAACGATAGGTGCAGTATTTATTTTATGAGCGTGGCAAGAGGAGTATCAAGCCGAAAGGGAAGAAAATGTAATGGTTTGTAGTCTTGGAGAAGGCATTTTGATAGGGCCTACCGAGAAAGTGATGGAGTGGCGATGAGGAAGAGAGAAGTAGTGGTTAGAGCAGTAGGATTTGTATGAAGGAGCCAAAACAAGGGTTATAGTGGGATCTGATTTGTCCGATGAGTTTGAGGTGAAGGTGTGTGTGATCAAGGTTCTGTACTTTCGCATTGATTTGCAATGTGATTGATGTAGTCCCGGAGACGTGCAAAGAAGTTTGTTGAGTGAGATGTTGTACGCTGATGACTTGGTTTTTTTGATGAGTGAGACATTGGAGGATGCAGGGAGAGTTGTGGAAATGGAAGAAGGTTTTAGGAGTAAGGGTCTGAAGGTAAACATTGGAAAGACGAAAGTGCTGGTGAGTGGGGTGGAGGGGAGGTGGTAGTGAGATAAGTAGACCATTGGCTATGTGTTGGAAGAGATTAAAAGCAAATTCAGTGTGGTGTGAGGAATGCGGGAAATGATCCATGGGAGATGACACAAAGATGAAGAGCAGTGACACCTATTTTGGCCAAGAGATTTGGTGTAGAAGATGCTGAGAGGGGCTGGAGGGATGGTGGAACGGAGGAAAAGGTGTGTGAAGAGGGGAGTCAGGAAGGAGTTCACATACCTAGGCGGATACGGTTAGTGGGGTGGTGGATGCCCGAGGTGGCTGTGACTGCCCTAGTAGTGAGGTATGGATGGGTGAAGTTTAGGGAATGTGGTGGGGGGAGTGGGGGGTAAGTTGTTTTGCCAAGGGAGAGATATCCTTTTGAAGATGAAAGGAATGGTTATATAGAGTTGTGTAAGATCAGTGATGCTGTATGGGAAAGAGACGTGGTGTCTGAGCCCTTGCCCCCTAAGCGAAAATGAGATGGGGATTCTGAGGAGGAAAGAGGAGAGCAATGATGAGAGCGATGTGTGTGTGAAGTTGATGGACGGATGAAGACTGAGGATTTTGATGCAGATGTTGGGTTGGAGAGGCGATTGGACCGGTTGTGAAGGGCGAATAGTGTACGGTTGGTTGGCATGTGTTGAGGAAGGATAACGAGCATGTGTTATTTAGAGGGGCTTTGAGTTCGAGGTGTGAGGATTGAGGAGGAGGGACGTCCAAGAAGACATGGAAAGAAGCAAGTGGAGCGAGGAGAGTCGGGAGGGTTGGGTATTTGAGGATGGAGGATGCATTGATATGGGTGAAAGGGAAGCGAAGGAGTAGGGCGGTTGCTGCGAATTTGAGGTGATCGGCCACCCCCGGTTGACGGGGATAAAACGGATTTAAAACTTTGTTTTAGTAGTAGTAGGTGGTCGTGACCCCGTATAAATGTTTTACAGATAAATTTATACACAACTCTGATGATTTCTTGGGTTTCATTTGTGCAACCTGAGTTCGTGTTATGTACAAATACATGATTACACAAAAACAAACTGTTTTATGCATATTTCATTATGCAGAATTGCACTACGTCTAACAAGCAAATATGCAAATTAAGTTTAGTTTTGACAAAAATTATTTAAGTCGCCCTATATGGCAATGCACCAGTTTCCCTTTAATTGTCATCGTGCGGATTTACCCGAAAAAAGGCTGAAAACGATCTACAGATTTCGACTTAAAACTAGGGCCCTTATTACTTGGTGGCTATTATAATGACATTATTGTGTAAAAATTGTTGTAGGGCTGATACAAGTCCCCAATCCACCAAAATATGTTTTGTTAGAAAATGGGATGTATCATGTCATTCCTAAAAGGTAGGCAATACACCATTGAATTACCCCTTCCGATAACGTATTGTTTAAAGGTCCATGGCATGACTCTGGATATCCCCTCTCCACACCATTATTTTACCGGAAAAGTTGTCAAATTGTCTGAAGAAAGCTACCATTTTTCTCATGTACTCAAAGTATCGGTTTTTTCAAGCGAAAAAAAAAAAAATCCAATATTAATTGTTACAAAGGATTCATGATGTACATAATAACGTTTCTAGCTCTCACATCACAAAGGGATTAAACTATTGCCATGATTTTTTTTTCAATGGGGCATTGGGGGTACACTGTTAGAACAAAATTAATCACGTTGTTTAAAATTTTAAACAAAAAATTAGGTTAAAAACGCGTGTTTTTTTGTTTTTAAAATTAAGCAATTGTTTAAAATGTAAACAACTTGTTTAAAAGTTAAGCATCAGTTGTTTAAATTTTTCCCAACAAGTTGTTTAATTTGTCACTTTTTAACAGGTTGAGGATGACCTAGGGTAAACAGCAATGGTTTAAAGATGGCGATGTTGTTAAAATTGTTTAAAACTTATTACAACCTTTGTTTAAGTCAACATGTTATAACAACAAACTTAAAACAAGTTGTTTAAATACTTAAAGAACAGCACTTTTTTTAAACAGCCTTCTGTTTAAAACAGCAAATTTTAACACAGGTGTTCTAACAGTGTATTGTAAAGGTCAGGTTCCCAAATCAAAATAAAACACTTGATATATAACTAAGGGTCACCCCCTTTAATCAAATTGTTATTATGTAGAGCTTTGTTTGTGCCCAGTTATGCACACTATAGAGAAAAACTTGTTTTTTCATTAACAAAATCATTTTTTTTAACGATAAACCATTTTCGACGAAAAAACAATGTTTCTTCTATTTGATACTATACTTTGGTATAGATGTGCATAGAAACCCCCTACAAAAAAAATAGTTTCTTGACGCTAAGTTACATTGCAAATCGATAAACCTGCGACAAATACTTTACCAAATTCAATATAACAGATGGTGGTTTAAAAACTTTTTCGATCTGAAAAACAAGTTCTCCCAGCTTTCGAACGATTAAACATGCTTTTCAATCCATCTTTAAAGCCGTATTTATCGGTTGAGAAACAAAGTTTTTGAAACAAAATTCTCAAATTGAGAAACTTGCGATTATCATTGTACATTCTACCTGGTTTTCCGCTTTTGAACCGAAAGAAAAAAGGTTGTTTTACTTTGCCAAATAGTGCCATGCACATAGCTCAAATATAATTATGAACGAACCAAAGAACTCGCGTATGATGATTCCATTCTGTGTTAAATATGTATGAGTCAAAAAGGTATCCCGGAATAATCATAATAATGATAATCAGTGAGATTTTAGGAGCGCCTTACAATGTAGGCAAAGCGCTATATAGAGATATAATTTGGACAAATTTTCAAATGCTGGTCGACTCCTAAATTCGCCACAGTTCGCAACATTAAAGGCATATAATATGTTTTCTGCAGCTTCCTTTCAAAGTAAAGACCTTTAAAAGTAAATCTCTTCTGAAAATAAAAGTTGATCTCATTATTTTCATGTCTTATTTGTGCAAACATAGCTTTTGATTTCTTTTCGTTCATATTTCTTCTTCTCATTGTTTTTAAAAATTGACTTGTACAAGGGCGAGCCGGGGTTTTGCCTTGTCTTGTCCGTATCCGTACAAAAATTATAGCACTCTAGATCGGTTTAAAAACAAATTACTGGTACTCTAGATTTCTATTCTAAAACACGGTTCTTTGGCCTATTCGTATTATAAAGAACAAAAAAAGGCAGCAGGGTTATACCCCGGACCATTTGTTTCATAGCGCCGCATATTGGATTGTTAACTGAAATACAATAATTTTTCTGCTTTTTTAAAAAACCAAAGTGGCAATTTTGTCTTCAATTTTTTTTAAGTCTGTAATTAATTGTTCACAATTATCTTTCAATTCAAATAAGAAACTAGATAATTGCATGGCTTCAACTTAGTTATCATTTCTGACCATATTTGTTAAATGCCTATATATCCAGCTCATATCATAGCCGCCATATTTGATTTTTCCCAGCAGAATTTCCATCACTTTTCTTAGTTTTGTTGCTGCTTTTTTCCAACCAGGGGCAAATTTTTTTTCTTCAATTTTCCAAAATTTCTGAGTAATCATTACACAACAACTAAATCTTTCAATTACGACATTTAATTGCATGGCCTTCGACGTAATTCGTTTTCCTGTTCCTGTCAATACTGATACAAGTGGCTGAACCGTGTAGTACAACCAACGGTGGGGTGAAGGAGGTATCAAAATACCGCGATACCTCCTTTATAATCTCTAAAATTTCTTAAACTAAAATGGAGGAAAAATCTGAATTTAGATTAAATTTTTTAATATCTTTAAATACTTTATATTTAATTTGCCACACTAAAAAATTTTAAATTTCAATTTTTAATCTAAACTGAATGAACCAATTAGAATAAATGTTATATGAAAGAAATTTAGAGATAGGCCTGGGTTTTTTAATGATGAATTATCTGAAGAATTCATATTTGGTCATACAAGCCTTTTCAAAGTGTAAACCTGCATATCCGGGGTCTTCCTTTGGAAATCCGTAATTAACGTTTCTATTTTATAATTTTCTTTTTTATTAGTTTTAATTCAAGATTGCGTGTAGCAATGACTAATTTACAAATATTGAAGAACGTTTCACAATCAATCATCACCATTTAACTAATTCATATTGACGATTGTTGAAATTTGGGAAAAGTACATATAAAAAATAGAGAGGACTTAAAAGTTCTTTTATAATAGAACATGCTTTGTCGACAAAGACCTTGTGGGTATAGACCGTTATTCAATAGCCAGCCATGTTGGTGGACAAGATAGCCGCATTCCAGTACTCCCGGGGGGGGGGGCCCTTGTATTCCAAGGTGGATACGATGCGTGAACATGGACTTTCAAAATGCACCCTAAACCCGTATTTTCACGACTAAAAACAAGCTAAAACATAACCTAAACAGTATTTTTTATCTGTTTATGATACCCACAACAAGTACCCATGCATTGAATCGTAAATATACCCTTTATTATCTTGCCTTGCGGGGTTTAAAATTCCCAAGTTCCGATTACAATAAATAGTTTGGATGATTTTGATCCCCTGGCTTCAATGAGATATAACATGAAAATTTCAGGTTCGTAAAACACACCTTTTTTTCCTATATTTTGCTGTTTTTGACACCCTCAACGATTGTGCGCTCGTAACATCGCCTGTTGCAAAAAGACACCCTTTTTTTACGCGTTTCTTGTCACGAATCATTATCAACCTTTGAATACAAATGGCCCCCGGGCCAGTACTACCAATCAATTCATCCTGTCCATGATCCTGTGCAATCGCTAACATGGGATCGATGACAGGTGAATGTAATTGTAGGTCCAGGAATGTATGCATCGTGTCCCCAACATGTCTGATGGCTGACGTTCCAATTGAATACGGTCTATCTGATAATGGCGTGATTGGTCCTGTTATGTAACCGAGCGTGACAGAAATATACGGTGTACTAGTTAGAAAAGGCAGCAGCCCTGGCTGTATTTTACTACACAAAATGAAGAAACCAGGACACGTAGAATTTGTTTGAATTGCATGACCAACCGTGTTGTTGTTTGTGGTGCTCAATTTGCAGTGTAGACTGTTTCATAAACGTGGTTTTTGTTGGTGAACAAAAACGAAAATGCAATAGTTCTTATGGTAAGCAGAAAATTAAACGAAACTCGACGAAACTGCTTAAAAACGTATTTTGGCATGAAAATTACAAATTTAACAACTTTAGTAACTACACTTTTGGAAAATTTTCAACTTTATGTTGATAGAGTAACACATTCCTAACATTATGCACAAAACCGCATGTCCGTTAGCTTTCGGCATTTACTGTAACAGAAGAAAATGCCCAAGTTACCGTCAGGAAACCCTTTTTATTATTGCAAATTGCATGCAAATTTCGTAAAAAAAAAATTCATCTTTCTACTATGCAAATTATTGCAGATAATACAGGTGGTAAGCGCTAGAATGTTTTTTTTATAATGTTCCCACAAAATTTTGATGTTGTGGGACCATTTGCCGTTGTTGGGTGATTTTCAACCTCTCATCCCGCTTGCCTACTTCGATTAACCGGTGTTGAGTGTTGAAGCCCAACATTGACTCATGGATCACAACCTCCCTTATAATGCCTAAACCAATGCTAGCATCCCCCCAAACCCCGAAAGACACACGCCCTCCTTGTGTTTGAGGTTGAGATTTTGATACCCTTAGTTTTGCCTTTTTAATGAACTAAAATCCCGTCAATAGGTATATTTGATTTATGACAGGAAGTTGATTTTTAGAAGCAGGATGAAACCGGAGAAACCCTGCGGATAAAAAAATAACAAAATTCACTCACAGCGCCGAGAATGATCCCCTACTGGGAATCACAGTAAACAGTATTATTTAAAGTTGACTATCTTTGGAATTTGTAGAGTGCTTCAATGCCATTACAGAGAGCGTGATAAATTTTAAGTAAAGACCACTGGAAAGGCAACCGTTCCTCTGAGTTTCACGGCATACCCTCACTTACGATCACTGGTTAACCGATCATCAGACGGGATACCCCGAAATCTCGCCATATTCTCTGACTCGATCCAATAGCCCTCGGCAAAAGTCTTGCCTTCTATAAGCCATCGTTGCTGAAGTTTTATGGCGATGCACATTGTATGGATGGAAGTTCAAGGTCATTTTGGTCATCCGGTTGAAGAATGAACGGGAGAGTCCAAATCCATTTCTTTTTGCCGTGGTTTTCCCTTGGATGCTCTTGTAATCTACGTAAAACTGCAGTACATGCTGTTGTTTTTTACATGGCGATCCTGTCGGGAAAGTCTTCCCTAAAAGTCATCTAGCTTGATTAGCTTGAATGCTGTGTTTATGAAATTTTTCACAACGAACACCCTTTGCTGATTTCTAAGCTGTACCATGTTGCTACTTAAATGTTTGAATTGTAATCATTTTACTAGTTGAATTGGGCCTAATAGACCGTATTCAATAGCCAGCCCATGTGGTGGACAAGATAGACGCATTCCGGTACTACAATACATTTCCCTGTCACTGATCTGTGCAATCGTAAACATGGATCGATTGACAGCTTAATATCTTGAGATCTGGATGTATGCATCCTGTCCACCAACATGTCCTGGGGTTGGTGACTGACGTCATATTGATTACCGTCTATACCTCAAGTTATCCTTTAACTAAACTAACAGATACAGTTAATCTGTGCCACTATCTTTTCACCTGTTTTTGCCAGAAAAAGCAACAAAATAACATTCCATACCAAACAACCTCAATGTTTGCAAGGTTTGGGCATGCTCCATTTTTAAAGCAGTTGGTGGTCAATGAGTCATGACTACAAAATCCGTCAGGTTCATTTGAAAGCTTACTGTTTTCTACTTTAGTAATAAATAATTATTATGTCATACAGCACACAGTTTTCGCCAATACTTTGTTCAAACATGTTCGTGCTCAAGGCTATGTATTAACAAAATAACACAAATCCCCACACGTATCGTTACGTATAACAGGTGTGTATAGTCATGGACTGTCCCTTCTATTCTGTTTGTTTTTTTTAAAAATTAATTTAGGGGAAAACCAAGTGTAAATTCATAATTAATTATTAAAATCATATATCGTCTGTTCGAAATAAACGGCACATTTTTTTGAAAAAGAATAAAACTTGCAATTTCATTTCCCCAATATCAGTGACAGTGGATACACTCGACTTCACACACATGGATTTAAAGATTATTCAATCACCGGCCCGGTATGCGCTGTAGAAACACTTAAAATACCTTTCATCTGGGAGTGCAGGCTATTGTTATATTTATCGCGCAAGCTGAAGAGATTTCAGCTGTTACGCTCTCCAATTTAGACTGAGTACTTTCAGGACAAAATACTTAACCTCTTCACAAATAAGTAATATTGAGCTTCTATATGCGTTTTTGGGTTCAATTAACTTTGGCCAGTTTTTCATCATTATTCGAAAGGGAAATCCTGAACACATCATAAATAAAAAAAAAAAAAAAAAGAAAAAAGAGAATGTTGCTGGGCAAGCGTTTGACCAACAACTTTGTGCAGAACCAAATCCGTAACTATTGCTTAACTTCATTTCTATTCAATTTCCGCGTTTCAGAAAGAAACTTAGGTCAACGACCTATATATAATTGTTCACTGTTAGTTTGTGAGAGGGACGTAAGTTGTCACTCCAACCCGAATCGTGAGGGTAACACCTGGCTATAAACAATGGCCCTACATACCCGAGCCCATTGTAATATCTTTTAGCTCATGTTGCCTGAATTCTATACATATCCATTGGTCATCTGATATTGGGAAAAACGAAATTGAGGTGACATTTTTATATATTTTTAAGAAAATGTGCCAGTTTCTGTGCGGAACAAACAGTTATGTGATCGTAATACTTTATTTGAATTTTTACACTTGGTTTTCCCTTACCCCCATATTGGGGACTACAAGAATTTGTTATAACAGTTGTGTTATTTGGTCCACGTCCCTGGTCTAGTAATCATGGTAATTTATCTCACTTTCACTGGTGCGATCAATCCAGTATAGTGTTTTCAGCATCAGAAATTTAATACACTGAACATAGTGACCATTAGGTTAATAACAAATTTCTATACCACTTGTTTTATTTGACAGCATTCCTTATTTGCCACCCCCACTAATCTCCAGCAACTAGCCAACCTTTGCTATATGAAATGCTTTATTTCCTTTTGTTTATCCTTTGTTTTTCCTTCTTTTTATATTACAATATAATCCAAACCTATAACTACACTTTAGCGGTCAAGGTCTTGTGCACGCCGTTTGGTGGTTATGGTGGAGGTTTTAGGGATCCTAACACGATATTTTCCAGAGCGCGCAACGCGAACAAAAGATGCGGAACATATAGGCTGCCATATTAGCAGAAAACTCGGTGTTATCATCAAGTTGCGATTTTGTGCTTACGCATTAAAACCTGATTTAGTCTGTACACCCCCCGCCCCCCCACCACCACCACCACCACCACCTTCACAACCACCACCACTTAAGTGGGTTTTTGTTTATTTGTTTGGGTTTTTTTCAATAGTAGTAAACATGTGTTATAGGCCCTATACATTTGGGGAGAAATACAGTCAACGTACATGTCTTTGGTAATGATCGTAGTGGAAAAAAACTTAGATATTGGATAAGCAAAGGCGGATATTCAATATAGAGATGACATTTTGGTTTTAAAAAGGTTGCAGCTGGCAAAATGAAACGAAGTCGATTTTATAAGCAACAACCTGAACTCATTGTTCTTGTTTTGAATTATCAGTCTCTTAATTTTTTTACCATTTTAGGAATTTGATTGACCCTTTTTTCGATTATTTACCCCTTTAGGCGATTGAATACCCGATTATTTTAACGGTTTTGACATTTTAAGTGCGATATGCTGGAATTTGAAATACACTGTTAAGTGTACGTTCAATTTCGAGCGAAAACAAATTACCGGAAATTAATTTGAAGGGAATAAATATTAAATTAACAAGTCAACCCTATGGTGTTATTTATACTTTATATTATATATACACCTTGCTCCGGAAGGAGATTACAGGGATTCTACCAGCAGAGTTCCGTAGGCAAGCAGCAAATATGGCTCTAGTACCATGGAACCAGATTATCTCCACCTCCAACCTCTTCCGCGATCGCGCCACCAAGTTATCATAGGGCAGCAGACGCAGCTAAGGCTCAAATCCCGGCGCCATTTTTGCTTTAAGCGGAACGGATCTCTTGCCCACTCCCCCACCCGCTGATACAAAGGGTCACTGGATATCTAAGATGTGGTCAGAGAAGGGGAAATCATCCCCAAATCACCTGCGTAGATAGATCCCCGCACCTTCCAGGAGCTGCCCAGGATCTGATCTCCCAAGACAGGCATTGGTCAAACTCAGAGGGTGTTTTGAACCAATCCCATAATGCATTGCAATTTGCCTATACTGCACTGTACAAAACTCATGTCAGTACTTAGGGATAAAAAGTTTATAAAAAGCTAGAGGACCACAAAACATTTCATGATCATGCTAAAAATTCCCTAAGTACTAACACTTTGGGGGCGAAAATGAGTGCAGAAGTCCGGGTTTTCATGTGTTAAGAATAGGATTTTGTTGGGATCACATGACCCTATTCAGGTGAAATTTCCCAACACTGGTGCATTGTGGGATTGACTCAATACACCCTCTGGGTCAAACTCAACAGGATAAACACTGAAATTGGGTGATTGCTGACATGTACATGTGGAGATGGGGCTCATTAAAAACCCAGCTTTCGACTGTAGGGCAAAGCAGCAGATGACTGATGACATCATCACTGAATGCCCCCTCTATCGTCCAAAAATGGTCTCCATGACTTGCCTGATATTCATGCAGATGCAGCAATTCACGAGTGACTACCTAGTATGCACACAGAGATCTAACTACATTTTATTATTTTGGTTTCACGCGTAAGTTCCAAAAGGACTGTTATAAAAAACACTTATTTACTATTTTATTAATAACTAATATCAGTCAATATGCAAATTAATATTATTAAGTATATTTTACTGTCTAATGTAATATACGGCGAGTTTTAAGAAAAAAGCAATTTTAGCAAACATGATAGTTACAGAAAGGATTACAATACCTAAAGCCATTTTAGGCTAAATGCATAGAAAGATCATGGACCTAGTATAATATAAGAGGACCTACAACACACTAATTTTATAGACCCCATCACGTTGCCGCCTTTGTTATTAAATCCCACCATGATCCCATTTACCGGCTTAAGGTAATGCGATAATCGCCCTCTCAGCAGGAGGGCTGACTGACCATCGCTCTTCAGAAAGTGGCACGGGGCATACTGGGAAGATTCATCCCGCCTTAAAGTGCATGATGCAAATTGCATGATGTCAATGAGGAAATTGAAAGACCAGAAAAATTATGTTCAGAAAACAATGGAAAACGTCCCAACATAGCATGCCATTTCATCATTTAAACTATTGATTAATAACCCTTTTATAACAACACACCGGGAGGGGGTACCACCCCCTTGAATTTAAGTAGGTAGTACCTAGGTAGGTAGTACTATCAAATTGTGGTATCACCTTTTCAATAGGGGCCAAATTAAGTTTACACAGGGGTCAAATTTTTAAAATGCTCCAATCATGTTGAAACATTTTCGATATTGTCCGTCTAGTCATAAGGATTCCAAAAATGTATAGTTTTTACCATCTATGACCATTGGTTTGTACCATCTATGACCATTGGTTATAGGGTAAAAATGGCTAAAATGGTAAAAAAGGTCAATTTCTATTTGTACAGGGGTCAAAATCAGAAGTTGCTCCAATTTTGGTAAAAAATGAAAGAGGTTGTTCATCTAGCTTAATCAGTCAAAATAAGGAATAGTTTGTACCATCTGCAATGCATAGTTACCATGTTATGCGACAAAATAGGTCATAGAGCAATATAATCCAATTGGTGTTGACCTTCTTTGACCCTTATCTCCGTAAGTAAGCATTTAACATAATCAAAATTATATTTTTAGGAGTCCTCTTACCTGATTACCAACATGATTGGGGCATTTTAAAAAATTGACCCCTGTGTAAACTTAAATTGGCCCCTATTGAAAAAGTGATACCACAATTTGAGAGTAGTACCTACCAAGCATTGATGTAGAGGGTCCATACTAACTACCAAAGGTGTTAAACCTTTTCTGTAGTGGAGGTAAACGAACTCCTTAAATAATGCCCCTATGATATTCTACTCAGGACTGCTCTATTAGAGTTTCTTCTTTCCAGTAGTATAAAAATATGTAGAATCCAATTGTGACGTCATTATGACATAAGATAAGGAAAGTATGAAAATACTGCATATAGGGAGAAAAATTGATATTTTGCAAATTTACTGGCTGAAAAACACTATTGCAACACTTAACATTTTCCATCATGTGGAGCCAAAAGCCCGCATGAAAATCGGATATTGCTAAAAAATTCCCCCGTATGCCCCTACTACACTGTGTGTCTATTGAAATTGACACTTTGCTGACATGCAAACTTTATGACGTCATTATGACATAATGGTAGTATGCCGGTGTCATGATGTACCGTGTCCGTGTGATTTAGTGCCCGATGGACACTGTGTTTTAAGATTCGGTGTCCTAGGACCACTTCTTATAAAACTATGCGTCCTCCAGACACTAAGTATTGATTTTCAGTGTCCTACGGACAATAAAAACTGAAACGCGCTGTCCGAGGACATTTGAACATACGGGACTTTCAATTTTATCACATTACAAGAATGTCTGCGTCCCTGAACTTGCATAGTCCAAGGACCCTACATTTTATTCCTCAGCGTCCTAAGGACATTCCAAATCTGAAACCAGAAGTCCTAGGACAATTTAAAACATGGGACTTTCAATTTTATCACATTATAAGAATGTCAGGGTCCCTAAACGTTCACAGTCCTAGGACCCTCCATTTTATTCCTCAGCGTCCTAAGGACAATCCAAATCTGGAACCAGAAGTCCTATGACAATTTAAAACATGGGATTTCGAATTTTTATCACATTACAAGAATGTCAGCGTCCCTAAACTTGGGAGTTACGCCTATGATCACGGATACCAGTTAGACAGCAGGTTTAAGGGCCATCATCTCAACACATTGTTAAGGTTCCTAAACATTAACTTCATCAGGATGTGAATTTTTACCCGTGGTCATGTTATGGTACCACATGTGTAACTTTAAGTACTAACTTTTGAATTGGATATTTTTCAGTATAATTGTAACTAAAGCATATTCTAGTTTGTCAGTGTCAAACGGAAAATTGCACATAATCTTGTAAGATCGGAATCATTGATTTTGTTGACGGTAACCATCCGTGATAGAGCTCCATAATTTAGTACTCACGAATCAACGAGGCACACGAAAATAAAGTTAAAGAACACCACAATTGTTTGTTGTGACTGTTTATATTTTTAATAACTCAAATTTATATTATACGGGGTTTGCACTTCTGGAAAGAATCGTGGAATTTGGTACTAGGTGTTCCAAGTCTGTCGATTTAAAAAAAAATGCGGGAAGCAACATGTTACTCAAATAGTTCGCGCAGAAAGGGGCACTGAAGTCGGTGCCCCCTTCCTTCAGGAACCACTTGAGTAACATGTTGCCGCCCACAATTTTTGTTTTAAATGGGCATACTCAAAACTCTTCTAGTGAGAACTGCCTTGCTTCTTTCGAGAAATGCACGCTTTAATTAAACATGTTACATTTCTGCTCCACTATTTATCTTTATACCTGGTCCGACTGAAAATAAAATCTGTATGCAATTATGTTTGGCATGCTTTTACCAGTTCTCTTAAAACAGTTTAAATGAAAGCTCTTTTGATGGTAAATCATTCATTTGGGGAAAATGCGACTTGGCTTTGACCAACTGAACAAATGAAATGTGGGGACTAATGGATTTTTTTCTAAATATGGCCGACATTTTTCAAAAAGTCCCTAGTCTAAAAATTATTACCTGATAAATTACCGAATGTATTCATACTGTTAACTACTTTTGCTTTGTCTGAATTAGTCGTTTTTTAAAGGACGCCAGCAAATTTGGTCTTCTATTTTTCACCAACAAAACCGTCAACTTATACATATTAATAATGGGGACCATAAATAAACCTGGAACGTTTCTTTACCTATAAAATCAGCAATTTTACTTTACCTTATTTCCAACTTGACTTCAAATGACCTTTAATAAGGATAGTAAGTCATTAAGGGATAGTAATGTCAGGTGGAAGTTTTAGCCACACAGCCTGAAGGATGGAAATGAGTACAGACTTTTTCTGTTGATAGATTTAGTTCATTAGGACCTAAGACAATACTTTTGGAGGGTGTGCAAAAATTGTTATCAGTTGCATTTTTGAAAATCCATATGGCTGCTACCCTGTCCAAAATCACTAAAAAGTATTTCCGATAGAGACAAATATTTCTCGGTACTCCGGTGTTTTAAGAACGAAAGTTGGGGGTAAGGTATTTTATCATTACCGTGCCACAAAAATCCAATATGGCTGGCTGCAAAAGCCAATAATGCTCTCGGAATCGTTAAATGTCTTAACTCTCCATTAACTATTTACGCCTACTTGAATACATGTTGAACAGCTAAAATATGTTTCTTCAGGTGTTCAAATCTGTTACAATTTGATCAGACGCTGCAAGTGCTACTTTAACACTATAAATGCAATTTCCAACGCATCGGACACGTCAGTGTTTGCCCATTTTGCAGTTTAGAGGTTGATTTCCAGTGTACCTATATGCAGCTTTATGAATATTTTACACTTATGAGATATTCTCATGGGTCTGACAGGCACAACGTGTTTCAGTCGCTGTCCAGGAAAAATCATGTTTTTCCTTGAATATATTCGCTTGTTACAATTAATAAATATCATATCCCGTTATTATATGGATTTTTATAAAATTGCGGTAGTTTCTGGAGAGAATACATCTGATTTTAGCAATAGTGTCGTGTTTTTTGACTTAAACCCTGACGATTCAAGAACCTATACAACTTGACGTGGCGGGCATTTCAACACGTGTGACTGGGTGGCGTGACATTCCTTTGGATAATACAAGTTTAGACGATTCAACAAGTACAGTCTGCAGAGCTACCAATACTACATAATGGGTTAATCCCGTTTTCAGCACGTATTCCAATCAGGAAATAAGGTGAGCTCGTTCAATTTACGTCATTTACTACATCAACCAGAATTGCTGTATATTTTGGGACGAACCACTACAAAAGCACGTTTTCAACGCTCATTGAGGTAGGACCGTTTTATTATTTTATACACATGCAGACGTGGGTTGAATTCTGTACCATCCCCCAGCCCTGAAGCAACAAATCGGTTTTTTTTGATGTTGGTCTAAATTCCCCCCCCCCCCCCCCCCCCCCCCCCATCTTGGTAATCTATTATTCGTGACTTCCCGTATCAAATTTGGGCGTGACAATACAAACGTTGAGGTCAAGAATAGGAACTTTCCATCCTCCACCTTAGTAGAAGACGTGCAAGAGGGGTCCATATTGGTATGGTTTTCAATGCGAACCTACGATGTATGATTAGCCTGTCGCTCGGTTATTTGTATTTTCTTGGCTTGTATAGCTGGATTCGAATCGAATCCAGGACCTTTAACTCGAGTCATCACTGTGGTGGATGAATTCACACTTGACGACAGTAACTAAATGAAAATCAAGATGCTACTTGCCGAGTATAAAGCTGACAATGATAAACTGCTGAAAAAACTAGACTCTAAAGTTGGTAAACTTCAAGATCTGTAGATACCATTAGACATGATTGAATTGAAACTCTAGATAATATATATGCTGAGGAAAATGAGCACTTGAAAAACGAAAATGATCTGTTGCGTAATAAGGTGAACCATCTCGAAGAATAATCTAGAAGGGATCACCTTTTATTCTTTGGTATACAGTGTAAAACAAATGAGAGATGGGAAGAAAGTAAAGATAAAGTACGTGAAGTGATAACTAGTGAATTAGGGCTGGACGATAGTGATATTGAATTTGAGCGCGTGCATCGTTTAAAATCTAAAGAAGGTGGCATTCCCCCAATCATCGCTAAATTCAGTCGCTTTAAACAGCGAGATAGGGTCATTAAAGCCGCTAAGAAGCTAAAAGGATCTTCGAAGAGCATATCTGAGTATCATACTACTGAAGTCCGTAAAACTAGTAAGAAACTCATTCCCTTCATGGTCAAGGCAAAACAAGAGGGGAAAAGAGCTTATCTATCATATAACAAAGCTTGTGATAGAAGGGGTGTCTTATAAGTATGATCCTGAAAATGAAAGTGTTAAAAAACTATAGGGAGGTGGCCAAGGCCAAAAATATGAGAGTTTGGAAAGAAATAGATTGTATTTAAGTGCTGACCCACAGCCAATAGACTGTGGAAATACAAATAAATTGTGACAAGGAAAAACAATCCTTTGGTGAATATGTAAACATAAATAATCAAAGGTATAAAAATGTATGTTCTATTATACAAAATATAGATCGTAAAAAAGGTATATGACACGAAAAAACAAATGAATTGCAGTCTAGTGATCCTATCCGTGGAGAAACACATATTCTGCAAAAACAAACTACAAATGAATTAATAGTTGGTACTTGTTCGTCACCAAATCAACTTACTGATAGCTATAGTAATTATTCTAGTGATACAAACGACACGACTAACACTGTTAGTGATACTAACTCGCCATCAAATGTAAGTCCACCTATTAGTGATGATGTAAATAATAGTGATAATGAGACTATTATAGAAGGTGGCACTGGCTTGAATTTCTGCAAAGTTCTTTTCTGGAATATAAACGGCATTGCATTAAAGCTGGTGGACTCCGATTTTATTACATCAATTCCTTTGATTTCTCTGTTTTGTCGAAACGTGGGCATCTGCTGTAAATGAATTTCATATAAATAACTTCATCCAATTTAGTGCTGTGCGTCCAAAGCAATCTATCTCTGGTCGTAATTCTGGTGGTATTTCTTTTTACTATAAAGAGAATATGAAGATTGCTGTAGATAAATTAACTAGTTCATCTGATAATGTGCTTTGGATTAAGATATCTCAATGCGAAAATGTCTGTTATTCTTGCAATTATCTACAGATCTCCTCACAATTCTGATTCTAGAAATGAAAATATATATGATGTATTAGAAGAGGAATATGCTTTATATATTTCTAAATATCCTGATAGCGAGTTCTTCCTACTAGGAGATTTTAATGGAAGGACTGGAAATGAAAATGATTTTATTACAAGTGATGAATGCCCTGTAGAGTGGGATTTTGAGTGTTATATTCCTGATGAAGATATTGAGAAAAGAAATAGTTTGGATAGTGGTACAAATAGGTTTGGTTATGATTAGCTTAACTTTTGTCGTGAAACTGGCTTTCGGGTAGTAAACGGAAGAATTGACAAAGAAACATCTGGATGTTTTACTTTTGTAAGTCATCAAGGTAGAAGCGTAGTGGACTATATTTTAGCAAAATATCCTGCATTTCATTTTATTTCGCATGTTTATATTCCGATTAGAATTGAATCCGACCATTTACCTATTACTTTCTCATTACATATTTCTGAAATATTTAATCCCGCAATAATTGATTTACCCGAGGATGACGCGCGACAAAACCAATGTGTGCGCTATGTTTGGAAGCAGGAATTCGCCGATGCGTTTATCAATAGATGGAGTGATGATAAGGTTAATGAACTAATGACATTATTTAAGTCGGCCCTAAGTGATCAATTGATCGATCGAGCTGTGGACATCCTGAATGATATTTGGAAGTTTGTTGCAAGCAACATGCGTCGCCCTTTCACAAATTGTGGTCATAATAGACAAGAGTCTGATTTAAATAATTGGTTTGATGATGAGTGCGCGCGAACTAAGAATGTGGTTCAATATAAGCTTCGTTTTTTCAGGATGAATAGAACCGAGGTATCATTGGAGGAGTATAAAGTTGCTAAGCGCAATTATAAATCGCTTTTGAGAAGGAAGAAAATTCTGTACCAAACTAAAAATCAAAATCGCCTTGTTGATGCTTTAAGAGATAGCCAATCAAAAACATTTTGGTCACTAATAAAATTTTCTCGTGATCAAAACTTGTCCAAGATATCTGCTGACTCCTGGTTTGAGTATTTTAAACAGCTCTTTAACCCAGATGGGGATGATCTTGTAAATGTGTCGGATATGTTTATAGATTCCTTAGAGAATGAAAACATCGATGACTTGAACGCTTTTCTGAATAGTGAAATAACACATGGGGAAGTTGTTGATGCAACAAAATGCTGAAGAACGGAAAAAAAAAAAGCATCAGGTATTGATGGTTGGTTCGCAGCAGAGTTCTTTAAAATTTGGACCTGATCCTTGATTTGGACCTACCTTGTAAACTGTTTAATAAAATTTGGTTCTGTTGGTTATTACCCGTTCAGTGGCTCACTGGATAAATTGTACCGTGTGTAGAAGTAACCATTGTTCGCCTTACTCATAGTCCGGGACAATGGTGACAATAGGGCAATCGATTCAGTTGACTCTTTACGCAACTTTAGTTCATTCACGCTTTATTCCGTGCTTAAGTCGTCTATGTAGCCCCGAACTAATGGCTTCCACCGGACAGATCTGCTTTCACACCGGTCCATCAAAAAAGTTTCACGTGATGATCCAGCAAACTACAGAGCATTCTCTACATACCTGCTACAGGTAAAATTTGGTCTCTACGATTTGTCTTTCAAGGTTGAATACTTGGGCTAATGTAACCAATCTTAGCCATCAGGAGCAACGGGGTTCCGGAAGGGAGTTAGAACACTGACAATGCTTTTAATCCTAATTACTGTTATTAACAAATATCTTTCACGAAAGAAAGGCATAGTTTATGTTGCGTTTGTCTGACTTCCCAGAATGCAATTTGATAGTATTAAACCATAATGTCCTTTTAAGAAACTTCAGTCCTCTGGTTTTCTGGTATCGTTAAGGGTGCTTTCTTCTATCTAAATGCACATGTGAGAACATCACCCGTAGTGGCACAATCTTTTTCCTGGGTAATCTGGGCAGGCACCTGGTTCTTTACTTTCCCCTTTTCTGTTCAATGTTTTAATCAACGATTTAAGTGAGGTCTAAATGCTGATGATGTACAATGAACAAGTATTTTTAAAAAAACTGTCGGGTCGCCCAGTCTAAATTTTACAAAATAAGAACAACATTAAAAGCATTTAAAGGCTGTAGATGGTTTTCTAGTTTTAAGTTGCACTTTTATTCCCGAAACATGTATAAAAAGAAATCTCATAACTGATTAAAGTAGAGGTTTGATACATGAGCATAAGATTGCATTAGAACCAATCACCTTTGTTTCCAACTTGATCTCCCGTTTGACCTTTGACCTTGGTGTGTGACATTTGACTCCCCACTAGTTCGTAAGCTCTTATTTGAACATAAGGTTTTTACATACAACACCTTCCTGTCATTTCAAATAAGAAAATATAAAAAAAACACCCAATTGGTGTGGCAAAAAAGGTTATGTGGGTTAACACTATCCCCAAGTTAAAGCTTTAATTTAACATAGGTTACCACCTTCCTGTCAGTTCAAATAAGAAAATAGAAAAAAACACCCAATTGATCGCTAAATGTGTTAAAAACTGATCCCCCAAGTTATAAGCTTTAATTTAACACTAGGTTTACACCTTCCTTTCCATTCAAAAAAGAAAATAGAAAAAACGCCCCACTTGGGCGGCAAAATTATGTGTAAAAACTGATCCCCAAGTTTCATAGCTTTAAATACATAGGTTACACCTTTCCTATCATTTCAAATAAAGAAAATGAGAAAAATAACAGCCCACTTGGGCGCAAATGTGTTAAAACTGAATCCCCAAGTTATAAGCTTTATAATTAAAACATGGTTACACCTCCTGTCATTTCAAATAAAGAAAATATAAAAACGGCCCAATTGGGCGCAAATGTTTTAAAACTGATCCCCCAATATTTAAAGCTTAATTTAACATAGGTTACACTTCCTGTCATTCACATAAAGAAAATAGAAAAAACGCCCAATTGGGCGCAAAATGTGTTAAAACTGAATCCTCAAGTTTGTTAATCTTTAATTTAATGTGGGTTTACACCTTCCTGTCATGTCAAAGAAAGATGTTGCCTAAAACTTTAAACTAACTAAGACCTTCGTCTTAAATAATATCAACAACAATAAATGTAAAAGCTTCAATTTTTTCATTACGTATTATAACCTCTACGTGGCCTGATCATGTTCTTATACTCTCCTATTTTGTTAGCTCACCCTTTAATCTATCCCTTCACCTTTTAAACCAAACTCCCATCAAAAAGCCGTACTTGGCAGTAGACTAAAATCAAAGAAATGGCTTTTTTAAGTGGCCATTTAAAACTGCAATGATGTTTATTCTTTGTCTAAATTGCATCGCATTCAACACCCAACACACAACTCCAAATTATAGTAGTACGTTGATCATTTTCATAAATAAACAGTTAATGAAATGACCTTCAGCTATAGAAATGAATCCTTCGCATTTTGAGAGCAGTGTTTCATATTGAGAGGCAGTATTACCCTTCTTTTTGCGGATGACCTTGCTCTGATGAGTGACACGATATTGGTTCTCCAAAACCAGCTGAACATCTTAATCGAGTACTGTCAAATTGGAAGCGATATGTGCATATTAGCAAGACTAAAATCATGGTTGTGTAACAACGAGGAGGTCATTTAAGCGATAAAAAATGGTTTCTATATATTACATCTTAAAGTATAAAATTCCTTTACTATCTAGGTGGAACTTTAGTTCAATGGTAGTTGATGAAAGCTCAGAGCTTCTTGCCGGAAACAAAGCTCTAGTTGCAGTTAAACATTTTATATCCAATTGGTCGTCTTCCTCCCGATGTTATGTTTAAGATATTTGACTCTAAGATTCTTCCCATTTGTCCTTTGAATGTGAATTGTGGGGTAACATCAGAAGTACTGATTCACGAGCAACTATATACATTAAATTTTTGCAGACATATTTTGGGCAACCCGTTCTGCACCATCCCCAGCTGGTACGCGGGGAACTAGGGCGATACATTCTACCCATTACATATATAGATGATGTGACATTTGTTTATGTTTATGGTGCCCCCTGTTGGTGTACTCAGAGAGAAACTGGCATGCAAAAGCACCTATACTTGCATGGGGAAATTCGGTTTTTTTGCTGTAACTTTTTGTTTTCGAATTAAATAATACTAACTTTCTTATCAAGCATAAATAAGCTAATGCTACCAGCTCCAGCTGCAATTTTGTGAGCATTTAGATCAAGAAAGATTCTGCAAGTAATTTTTAACCAGATTTTATGTGGCGTCTGTCCCACAGAAACTACTGTAATATTTTGTCCCGGCCAGAAAACACAGAGGGCTCTGAATGTCACAAGTGACGTCATAGGTCAACATCAACTATATAAAGTTATTAAGTTTGGTTGCGTCGTCTTGATATTGAGGTGAATCAACACCACTAAATAACTCCCATAGACTTGTGACAAAATGAACTCTCACCAAACGTTGATTTCTCGCTCCATAAACGACTGTTACTTCAAACTGATTTTTTTTGAAGATTAGCACCATACCTCTTCACAAAATTAAAAAGTCATCGAGGCAGAAGGCTGATTTTTTTAAGCTACAGAGCGAAGTCGAAAGATTTGCCAAATTTTCAAAACGTTCACGCCTAGTTGAGTGTTACGGGAAACTAAACATTGTACAGTTTCCCCAAATCCCTCAGAAATTATACAAAAATGGCACACGTACAACTAACTCTTTCTACCAACCCAAATGGTTTTATAACTATTCCACTACATTATGATTAATGTTCATGTCATTTAAGACACAACTCATCAACCTTTTGTGACTCTTCATTTAGGCAGGGCCATATCCAACGCCACACGTTCGACTCGGGCACTGACGTCGGTCGCTACACTAGTTTTATTTTGTTGGTGTTGGATTCCTGAGGAGACTGGGAAAATTTCTGAGACACAATTTCATAATATGGACTGTTATTCTAATCAGTACGAACCAGTGGTAGCCAAAAGATAAAGACCATAAAATCGAGTCAAAACTGCTCGGCGCAAAATTTTTAATTTTTTGCTTTTTTTAAGTTTTTTAACTTTTTTAATTTTGTGAAAGAAAAGATCTGGTTCAGACGGTGAATGTCCGAGGAACACTACCAAAGCCTGATTCTATCAAAATGGCATTTTGAGAAGCGCCAATTTACATGATGCGGTGTGGTTTTTAAATAAGAGATCCACCCATTCCACAGCTTCATTGCGGCGATTCGCAAGAATAGGCAGAGACCTCCTGAAAAAGCACCATTAAGTTAATTTGGTATATTTGCATCTTTCTCACCCAAGTGGCCTAAAAGCTCACCCAATTATGTCATATTTTTTAGTCAATTTTTGGGTGATATGAACCATTCCTGTACAACTTTTCTACTGTGATTAACTCACTGCAATAAAATTCTAATCAATCACAACACAGATAATGGGATAGAAAGTGTGTGCAAGGTACGCATGCACATGCACATGTTTAAAAATGCCCACTTAATGAAATGTTGATCGGTAGGTCCTATTTTATCATAAATCATCGCCAGCGGTGCTCACCATTGAGTTTTATATATGCATACTAAAAATGAATCTTCACACTGTAACTCTGTTGTCCTCATGGCATTTCCAGCGTTCTTGTGGCACTTGCTGCCATCTAAAGCGTCATAAAAGACTACCACGATCCTCGGTGAGACAAATGCTCGGAATTCATGCACAGTCCCATACATGCATAACGGGCAAGTGTGTGATACATCATCTGGGATTAGAGGCGTAGTTCTTTGTGGAAAGCCTTTTATTCTCTCTAATGTACATGTTGTAATATGCACTTAATGCACCCTAACAGTGTGGATTACCCCCCTCCGCCCCACGCCATAGAGTATTGTTTTAAACAGACATGTAGGGCTAACATGCTATGTGACGTACTAGATCACCTATGTCTATAAGTCCTGCTCCCTCTGTTGAATGTGACGCATTTTCGAAAACAAATATGAGAGTCAACCATCGTGTCACTTACATACGAGATTGTCTATAAGGGCTGCAAAATGCGTTGATCACTTGTGACGGTACACGTAGCGCTTCGATAGTGAGTCATGAATGAGTAAATCCTGTGATCAAGCCTAGGCTAGGAACTGATTTCGGTCCTCAATATTGGCACCTCACAAAACTTACGATATCTACTGTGCAAACCTCTTAAATAATCGGCTCAAATTGATCTCTCTTCTAGAGTTAGATTGATACTTAACACTTGCAGACAACATTCAATTTTAACGTGACCTGACTCAAACAAGGCTTCCATGTCTATGTAATGCATGAATCTGTAGAATCACACCACAATAACTCGCCCATAGACTTTTGTACAAAATGACCTCTCACCAAACGTCGATTTCTCGGCTATAAAGCGACTGGTTTACTTCAAAAAACGATTTTTTTTTGGAAGATTAGCACATAACCTCTTCAACAAAAATGAAAAAGTCATATGATAAGGCTGTTTTTTTTAGCTACAGAGCATCGAAGGATTTGCAAGTTTTCAAAACGTACGTTCACGCCTAGTTGAGTGTTACTGGAAACTAAAATTGTAACATTTTTCCCCAAACCCCAGAAATTATAAAGCAAAAATGGCACAGACAAAATCTTACCACCCAATGGTTTGTTTACTTGTCCACACATGAATTAATTTCAAATTTCCATTTAAAGACACAACTCAACATTTTGTGACTCATTCCTTTAGGAGGCATGGGCCATATTCCCGAACGAACGCCAACACTTGCTCGGCACTGACGTCGTCTGCTACATATACATCCTGTTTTATTTTAGTGGTGTGATTCCTGATGAAACTAGGGCCCTTACCAGTGCTACTCAATTTCAATACACTAGAGCTGAAAGTGGTAAGGGCTGTTGGGCAGAGGTGTAAAAATGCCAAGTTTCCTCGGGAATGAAAATGGCTGCGGAGCAGCCTTTCCCGCCGCGTTTAGCGGGGGGAGGGGGTGCCGGGGGCACAGCCCCCTCAAAGTTGAGATTTTTGCACAATCAGAGAGTACTCGGCGCTAATTTGGTGCAACATTTTTACACTTTGTGTTTTAACTATTTACTAGTCTGCAGGACTTCAGCTTTTGCTAGTCGGCTAGTCGCCGCAAAAGATTCGCGACATACGACTATCATGGCGACTATCGAAGGTCAAATTTGTCACAAATTGAGCTTAAAGTTTTGTTTAGGATACATCAAAACGGTTGCAGTCAGTAGTAATTCAGGGTACTGATAGGCAATATTGTACACAAATCCAACGCAAGAAATGCACTTATTTTCTTTCTATCGCAATAGCAAACAATCGTAAATTTAATAAATTACAGCTCTAATTTTCGTCAATTTCATGATTCCTATTCACTTACTCAAGGAAATTATAGTCCTTCCATGACAAGTAACTGCAGCAAAGACGATGTTTTGCGATGCATTTGGCCGACAACTCGAGTTATTTTAGGCAGTGGTCCAATAAAAACGAGCGCCGTACCAACGTGGAGACCCAAACCAAACCCTTTGTGAAGCAGTATAGTCCGGTGGGACCCATATCCCGGGGCTCCATAGACGATAACGAATAACGCGCGTGAACTAATGTTGCGTAAAGAGTCAACGAATCGATTGCCCTATGTTCACCATTGTTCCCGCGGACTATATTACGCCGCCATGGTTTCTTCTACACCGGAAGTTCCGCAAGAATTGAATCTTGTCTTTTTACACCAGCACTGTATGTGCCATGCCCGCCAGACTAATGGCGGACAAGCCTCTTTAAACACAGCAACCACAGGCCAAAGCAAAAATAGAACTACAAGCATCCTAATCCAAAATTACTCGCTGTGATGTGGATGTGGGTCCTGGATGTGTTCTTATACTCCACGGTTTTGGAATAGAAATATTGCTTTATTAACATATAAATACAAATTTAGGATTTTTCAAATTTTGTGATTACAATGTTTGAACTAATGGCGACGGTCTAAAATTGGGATTTCCGGCCCGCCACCCCCAAATGCCCGCAGTGGGGCCCGCCTTTGTTGACCCCCGGTAACTTGATTAAGATTAGTTTTTGTGCGCGGCAATACGGCCAAATTCTGGTCTGTGTTTAAAATGGATACACACCGCGCACAGGTTAATTAACTGTCGCGCAACGTGGTAGTCTGAACTAAGACCTCGGGGGAAGCCCCCGAATCTTCTCGCTACCTTTCGTACTCTCATTCACGTAATCTGCGATTGAAGTGCGACACTAGCTTCGTTCTTCTTCACTGTTCTTAAAGTCATTTGTGAACATTGATGGACATCAGACACAATAAGGACAAAAATCGTTCTGTGGTTTTTTATATCGTAAAATGTTGTAGTATATTTACCAATGTCAAGGAAATGACATATTTAAACGACAATCGTGGGTCATAGAGTATAGGCTTGCGATTTCAACAGTGACACTGATTCATGTTTAATCTAGATCAAAACATGCATTTACATTTACTCAGTAGGAGTAATACTTAGGAAATGTTCGTAATAAACATCTTGAAATATTTCTTGCAGTTGTAGAGCATTTTTAGATCATTTTTAATGCTTTCTGAAGTCTTCATTAAATGGAAATGGGTTTTCAACTCGCTGAACGATAACGTCAGCACATAATTAGACCTCCCTTACCCACCCGGCGTTCACGCTGATCACTGCGCGGAACGTCAACAAAAGGATAATAACAAGTAGGAATTTCCCAAAAGAAGTTACATGTTTGTGTTTGTATATTAAAGCTATCTAAATTGGTTAAATTCACAGTCAAGTTACAGGAAATGAGCCTTGGATTTCCCGCGAGTAGGTCTAAGTGTCCCGGGAATGAGATTACCAAATTACCCCTTTTTCCCGCTGTGCGGGGCCTTAGATGTAAAACAATACACTCTTTACCACGGTTTTTGGCGAAGTGTGGGTTTTTCTCAAGGCGTGGCAAAATATTGGTGGCTTTTTTCCGTAGTCAAACAAAGGTGTCAGGAATCCTATACAAACATTTACCGAGTCATTGCAACTTATTCTAATTGCAGTTGTAGTCTCAATTTAAATATGATTTTACATGTGAAGCATATCTGTTTAACGTTGATAAGTTTTTATTAGATAGTATTTACTAAACTTAGGCTTGTTATCTTTAATTGGAAATGAAGTGGGTGTGAATCAATACCCCCGTGAAGATGACTTGTCAATTATTATTTAGATATAGAGAGGACGATTCACTTCGTCTTATGTCCTTATTTTGTGAGGAACAATCGCTATATTTTTTATTTGATTTATTCGGACAATGTTCTGGATAGCCCAAAAAGCCTCGACCGGAAAGCTTATTTCCATTGGGGGTCATGTTACCGGGACGGAGTGGGACAGCCAGGTAATCCCCTCTCTTCCCACACTGAATGATGTCCATGCCCAGGTATGGACTCTCTGTCCATGGCCGACCGGCGGCTTAACCGTCCCTCCGAAGGACGGGGTATGATCATGGTTCAGTTGCCAAATCCAACTGAAACCATGGGGAGGCGAATTCCAATTCAAGCAATAGCTCTTGTACAGATAAATCCAGATTTTTAGTTACCCGATTAAATATCCTGCAAGTGGTCGGCAAGGAGTTGGACCGGGGGACTTCTAGCACCCAAAGGCTAATACCCTAACAGTGGGCCACACGCTCTCCCACACATATTTGTAATCATCCAAAATCTAGCAAAATAGATAAGCTAGTTAAATCAACTACGGCGTGATATCAAATTAATCTTGCAAATATCTATAACATGCATGTAGTAAAACGTAATGTGGTCAGACACAATGATTTTGTATTGACGGGCCGGCTGGCCTATAATATCGTAATAAAATCTCTTTGTGAGAGAACTGAAACTGGATACATGTTGTGATCACTAGAAAACCCTTATTTGGCATTCTCTTGTAGAGGGAATTTTCAAAATTTCAAGATGGCAGGCAATCAAGCCTATTAAAATAGTAAAACCTACATATATGTGTATTAGATTGTAGTTACATCAAACTAATATTATGCTTAAAGTGTAAAAAGTAAGGTATGGGATAAGTATTTGACCATTGACATATATGGAATTTCTGTTTCTTTAACATGCAAAAATGTTAAGCTGGGGGGGCCAATGTGGGGGCCAATGTAGCTGCCTTTTTACCTTCTTTTAAAACCTAGAAATTACGATACATCTGTATGTATTAGTTAAAAACACCAAAATTGATATTAAAGTTGAAATTAAAGTATGCGATGTATGTCTTTGAGAATTAATAACTTGTATCTGGTATGTTTGTGTGACACTGCTCAAATTCAAATGAAGGCCAAGATATTAGGAATTTGTAGGTTTTAAAGATTTAAAGCGTTCATTGGCTGCCACCTTGATTGGTAAGCTTTTTAACGCACTCGACATGTCAGATACGAGTTCCTACTGGGAATAGAGCCTAGAATTATGCCTCTATCACAAATTACTTGATGAGTTATGGTCACTTGAATGATTTCAGGGGCATATTGGGTTTTCGGGTGGCCATATTGGATTTGATGGTAATGTTGTGATCAAATCCGCAAAAACCCGTTCCAAAAGATTCATGGTGCTTAAAACCTGGATCTAGGGCATTAAAATTATGGCCATTGAATGGAATTTGAGAGTGATAGCGGCCATATTGAGTTCTGAAATGCCACGGCAGAAATTTTGCACACACACCCTCCAGAACTATTGCGTAGGTCATCATCACAGCAGCCGGGGACAACCTCCCGCGGGTTATGGTTATGACTGCCCAATTTGTTCCAAAATTAGGTCTATTCAACAGACTTAGCGGAGTCTGTGGAAAATTGATATCGGGTTTTTAATAATAAGGTTTAAAACAAAAATACGTGACCGGTTAGAAGTTTTTCTGTATAACGGTTTCAGGTGGTATTATAAAAGGAACCATTTTGACAAAAAAAATACTACACGGTCTTCGATTTTTCCTGGGAAATTCAAACTAAATGTCCGTGTTTTCAATGGCAGTGTTTCGTGAACTGATGCTGGTGTAATACATGCACAGCGGGATGTTGTTGGCTGCTGTGGGTCATCATTGACAAAAACGATCAATTAGAAAAAGTCTGTACTCCATTTCCACCCGTCGGGCCCACAATTCCTCTGACTATAAGGCCGCGTAAACCGTTAGTACTGAATCGCGCATGTCCACTAGTCCTGGACTAAGAATAAACGGCACACGTGTTGTTTATTCAAAAAAAAAACATTTTTGCCTGAAAAAACCGAATGCGAAAACATTTTTCGACCGGAAAAAGTGCGATTCTTCATTTCTTTATTGAAACAAATGCAATTCCAAAAACTCCTTGATATTTTTTGTTCCAAATTGTTTTGTAAAAAGATTTCAAGGTGATACAAGACCAAATTTGCAATGTATATCCCATGTGGATCATATTCAGAAAATAACGTTTTGGCCAGTACAAAACGAGTAGCTACAAGCAGCTGCATGGAGGGGCATTAATATGATCACAATGGATAGACATGTCAAATTGTGGCTCTTGTATCTCCTTTCCAACTAAATTATGCCAATCGCTCCTGCTCCGCGCAAATCAGACGTATCCCCTTCATCAACATCATTAGAGTATTAATTTTATTGGTCCAATGTTGTGAATCGTGATCTCTACTCGAGATGAACGTTGTAGCACTGGCATAACCCGGCAGCAAGGTTAGTTTAGTGGGTAGAAGGGGGGTCCTCGGTACCACCCCCCTTAAATAAATTCTAATTCGATGTCTCCTATATCAAAAACGCGTAGAAAACGATTCGCTATGTAAAAATTCAAAAATTGTCCCATCTACCATTTTATTATGGTAAATTTAATGCAATTTAGATCGCCATTACAGAAAAACCATATCTCAACAACACGAAAACACAAATGTTGTTTCTGAGGCATTTGGAACCCTTGTCTAACACTTTGTATTATTACTTGCTTCGTGTCGGATCCAGATGGCAGCCAACATGGCCGCTCCAACGATCTGTAAACATAAACACGATGTAACTGTAGTATTAATTTTCTATAAAAATCATAATATGAATTAATAATTTAAAAGTAAAATGTAGGTCTTTTGACCACATGAAACTCTAGCTTTGTTGTATGATATGCATTCTTAAAATTCAATGGCAACTACTAGTTTTCTCCCCATCCAATAATCTTTTTAACCCAGGAAAATTGCCTTGAACTGGATAATGTTCCTCTCACAATAATAATAAACATCTATTAAAGTTAAGATTATTGGCGTTGGACCAGAATAAACACACAGCTGGCAATTTTTGTTGTTAACATTTAAGATGGCGGTCAATATGGTTCCACATTCAAAGTGTAAACCTTAAAAATACCCTAATTTTTGTCGTATATCTAGACATAGCACCACAGAAAGATGATAAAGTGGCAAATTTACAATAGGTCTAATATCATTAGTAACTCATTACTTGCTAGTTTTGTTCCAGTAGTATTCTCTTAAATCAAGATGTCGGCTCATAAAGCCGCTGTCACGATTTTTGAACTCGGTGATATTAGCCGCCATCTCATTTCAATAAGTGAACCAACCAAATACCAGCTTTGGGTTTTAATTGTACAAACGCACATTTCTCATACTTAAATCACATTTTCATTTCATCTAATTTTGGGGACACTAAAGGTAATTCTAAGTTTTAAACACATTTTGAGGCGGACAAATGGCCTCCATATCGAATGTTAAATATACTCACTAAGTCAAACAGGCAGATTGAGTTTCGGGTTGCACAACTCTAATTAAACTGCCTATACTACCATGTACAAAAGCACCGTCAGGAAACTCTCATTTCAACGTCACTATCTGTGCGACTGTACCTTAAATGTCAGGTGTTCCCAGAAGATCTAGGTATTGACAGTCTGCAAGCATGGCAATTGCAGGGTTGACCAGCTCCCTGGTGAGATATCGGAACATGACGATTATTGCAAGCCATCAAGGCCATAACGTATTGCTGCAGAACGCGTTGCAAGAGTAGCAACTGCGTTGCGACATTTGGCACGCGTTTGCTGACTTTCAGCAACGCGTTGCTGTGTCGGCCAATCAAAATCATGGATTTCTGTGACGTATTTCAAAAAATAGACCCACAACGCGTTTGCTAGATACTTTGCAGCGTTGCAAACTTCACAACGCGTTGCGAGCTTCACAACGCGTTTGCAACGCTTTCAACTGCTGCGTTGCTAAGGTTAACAACCCATAAGGGACATAACGTATGGCCCGCAAACGCGTTGTGAGAAAGTCGCAAAGCGTTGCGACATTCGGCAACGCGTTGGCGACATTTTTCGGCAACGCGTTGCGACATTCGGCAACGCGATTGCGACATTTCCACAGAACGCGTTGCGGTGTCGGCCAATCAAATCATGATTTCTGTGACGTCATTTCAAAAATATCATGGGTCACAACGCGTTGCGACCTTCCCAACGCGTTTGCAAACCTTCACCACCGGCGTTGCGGCATAGTTTTGGCAAGCCACAAGGCCATAACGTATTGCCGCAACGCGTTGCGGCATTTCGGCATTAGCAACGCGTTGAGGCGTCGGCCAATTAGAATGACGAATTTCTGTGACGTATTTCAAAAATTAGACCCACAACGCGTTGCAAATTATCTAGCACCGCGTTGTGGAAACTCACAACGCGTTGCAAGCCTTCACAACGCGTTGCGAAGGTTCACAAGCCATAAGGGTCATAACGTATTGCCGCAACGCGTTGTGAGAGAGTAGCAACGCGTTGCGGCATTTCGGCAACGCGTTGCGGCCAGGGCCAATCAAAATCATGAATTTCTGTGACGTATTTCAAAAAATAGATCAACAACGCGTTGCGGCAAAACGTTATGACCCTTATGGCCTTCACAACGCGTTGCAAGCCTTCACAACGCGTTGCGAGCTTCATAACGCGTTGTAAACTTCACAACGCTTTGTGAAGGCAAAAAGGGTCATAACGTATTGCCGCAACGCGTTGTGAAGGGTTGCAACGCGTTGTGAAGGTCGCAACGCGTTGTGAGATTTATATTTTTGAAATACGTCACAGAAATTCATGATTTAGATTGGCCGACACCGCAACGCGTTGCCGAAATGTCGCAACGCGTTGTGACTTTCTCACAACGCGTTGCGGCAATACGTTATGACCCTTATGGCTTGTGGTCCTTCACAACGCGTTGTGAAGGTTTGCAACGCGTTGCAAAGTATCTAGCAACGCGTTGTGGGTCTATTTTTTTAAATACGTCACAGAAATTCATGATTTTGATTGGCCTACACCGCAACGCGTTGCCGAAATGTCTCAACGCGTTGCTACTTTCTCGCAACGCGTTGCGGCAATACGTTATGGCCTTTATGGCTTCCCATATACGTTATGACCCTTATTGTCTTCACAACGCGTTGTGAAGTTTGCAACGCGTTGTAAAGCTCGCAACGCGTTGTGATGGCTTGCAACGCGTTGTGAAAGCCATAAGGGTCATAACGTATTGCTGCAACGCGTTGTGGATCTATTTTTTGAAATACGTCACAGAAATTCATGATTTTGATTGCCCGACGCCGCAACGCGTTGCCGAAATGTCGCAACGCGTTGCTACTTTCTCACAACGCGTTGCGGCAATACGTTATGACCCTTTATGGGCTGTGGACCTTCGCAACGAGTTGTAAAGCTCAAAACGCGTTTGCGAATTCACAACGCGTGCTTAGATTACTTTGAAACGCGTTGGGGTCTATTTTTTGAAATACCTCACAGAAAATTTTGATTTGATTGGCCACACAGCAACGAGTTGCTGAAATGTCGGCAAAACGTGCCAAATGTCGCAACGCGTGCTACTTTCTTCGCACGCGTTGCTGGCAATTACGTTAGGGCCTTATGGATTGCCATACACGTGACGGCCCCCCCGGAAAAATGCATAACAGTGCATAAAACCACAGGCCATTTTCTGTAGAGAGAGATAAGTACTCAGCATAAAAAACTAAAAGAGTAACTCACACTTCCGGTTTACACAGGCACTTTAAAGTAAAACCCTAGAAAGTACATCTAGATCAAAATTACAGTCCAATTCTTGGACAAATCCGAGCTTTTTTGGGAGTCCAAACTTAGAGATGTGGCCCACTCTCACTTATTTTAACAATGGTCAGGCAGGTAGGGTTGGGGGTACATTAGAGGTGTGAAATTCTTCTAAGGGCCCGAATAATATAGTCCTTATTATTTCTCATTTTATGCAGCAATGGACTCTAAATAATACAGGCATTTAGCACTTTTTATACTTTGTAGATCTTTGAGGCGGACATGTTGGCTACCATTTGGCTCCGAAGCAAAACAACAATTACAAATATGCAGCCAAGACGGTCTTAATGGTCTAAGAACAATTTTGTTTCTGTTGTTTGATTGGAAAGTGAAACTATTATTTTTCTGTAATGGCGATCCTAATTTGCATTAAATTTACCTAAAATGGCACGGGGACAATTTTTGAATTTTTTAACATAGCTAATCGTTTTCTACGCATTTTTTCTGATATAGAGGACATTGATTAGAATTGATTTCAAGGGGGTGCACGAGAACCCATCTACCCAAAAAACTAGTTTCGTTGTAAAAATATCTTGCGGTTTTGAGTGTAAGAGAGATAAGCAGGTGTTTGGCCCTATCCGCTACACATGTACACTGCGCTAATTTCTATGGTTCTTTTGTCTCTATCTTCGGAAAGAAAGGATTTAGAAGATGAAATTTCATGACGAGAATGAGAAAATTGGTATGGAAAATATCTGGTATGAAAATATTGTATGAAAAGTTACTACTTCCTGGTAAGTCCAAACACGATTGGAACAGGGGGGATGGATAATCGGCGAGTTATGTGGCGGCGAGTAATGGCGAGTTAGACAGTTGGGGCGATTTACTGTTAGACCAGTGGGCGAGTTACTGTGAGACCAATGGGCGAGTTACAGTTGGACCAATGGGCGAGTTACTGTCAGACCAATGGGCGAGTTACTGTCAGACCAATGGGCGAGTGACTGTTAGGACTGTACCCAAATTGTTATTATTAAGCTGAAAAGTCATTTGCTGATATAGTGTCAGGCGACGTAGCACTAAGGTATATAAAATGGAGGATGGGGGGAGGGGTAGGATGAAGGCAACATAGGACCACAGCAGGGGTGTTTTGTGGGCTAATATCATGGGCAAGTCAAGAAACAAAGCGGCACAAGAACTTATACCTCAAGAACCCCGGGTGGGTTTTGGTTGAAGCTTCATGGGGAAATAAGATTTTCTTTTAAATTACAGATTTTTGTTCTTTTGTACGTCTGGCGGGGGGGGGGGGGGGGGTGGGGGGATGCAAGTGTAGAAAAACCCTCTAACTGGAGGGGGATACTCCTTTTATAACCCCTCCCCCAGTGGTGTTTGCTTTAAAAGGTGGTTTTTGGGGGCAGGGGAATATCAACTGATGGGCTACAGGAAACCATTGGACATCACTTTCAATGGGCACTAGGGGTCATAATTAAAATTAACCCTCCATTTATTATAAATTAATTGTAAAAAGATAAAAAAACAACACCTCAGTCAGTTCAGATGGGTGGGTTATCAATAAGGGCACTTTACAGTTTCACCCCTTCTAAATGATGTGACG
This sequence comes from Ophioderma brevispina, assembly GCA_023653785.1. Lineage (NCBI taxonomy): Eukaryota > Metazoa > Echinodermata > Ophiuroidea > Amphilepidida > Ophiodermatidae > Ophioderma > Ophioderma brevispina. Next base: position 39,150 of record JAMKCH010001782.1, read on the forward strand.
GTCATTGCAAAGCTCATCAATTATAGTTTGTCGTTATTTATGAGTGTAGATTACAGATTGTGATAATTACATGTTGTGATTCAAAGGAGGAATTCGAATGTTGTCACCAAAGAGCCATGTTTAGTCACCAAAGATTGAGGTAATTTGATGAGCCTCCTCAATCTGATGAATGAAGGCCACAAGACCCTAGTACCCACGCACGTTATGTCTGTGAAAAAAACGAGCACTGCTGAAAACCCTCGAGTATCACGAATCAAACCGTCTACACATTTGCATTTCTGGTACATACTACAGGGCCGTGGTCAAGTTGCAGCCTGTTGCAGGTGTTTGCTTAACCATCTGTGGGAACTGGTGACCATGTCCAAGCAGTGCATAGACCCACAAGAGGTCTATGGAGCAGTACCAAAGCATTCGGTTGGTGTGACGTGTCCTATCCCAGGCCCTATATAGAGTGCAAATTGAATGTATTTAAAAAATAATTGTTCCCAACTTTGTTTTCACCACCCCTTTGGCCTAAAAATGTATAAACTAGATGAAGAAAATCATTTAAACAATAAATCAATTAAACAAAACCAATATTTTGTTCTAATCATTAACTCGCCCATGGGTCCCAACAGTAACTCGCCCATTGGCCAAACAGTAACTCGCCCACTAGTCTCACAGTAACTCGCCCATTGGTCTATCAGTAACTCGCCCATTGGACTAACAGTAACTCGCCCATTGGCCTAACAGTAACTCACCCAATGGCTTAACAGTAACTCGCCAGATGGTCTAACAGTAACTCGCCCATTGGTCCAACAGTAACTCACCCATAACTAGCCGCTCCATAACTCGCCGACTAACCATTCCCGGAACAGGCACCTTTAAACGGGCAAAATATTGCCAAACAAGGTTGTTTTGAATAAATGGCACGTGCGCCGTTTATTCTAGTACACAGTACCGCATAAGAGCTCTTGTTTCGCATGCTTTCCTAACGGTTTACGCGGGATACGCGAGTTGACGCGCGTTTCAACGCGCCACGTTTCATTTGTGGCATGTTTGAAGGTTGAAAAGATTTAAAAATTAGTAAGTTATTTTTGGCTGAAAATGACTTATTATCCCTTTAAACAGACTGGGTACATCGATTTTGAATAGAATCACATCTATAATGTTCATATGATAGCAATTAAAACACTAACAAACTAACCAAAATGCCTGGACACACAAACATACAGTCCGACCAGAAAGTAACTTGCCAGTTTTGTCTTCCAAGAATTATCTTCTGCCATCTCAGGTATGAAGGCATATGATGCCCACATGGCTTTTTTATTTAAAAAACTGAGCAAAGGTGCCGAATCCAATGCAACTTTGGATTTTGCACGTTATATTCAATTTTCATTTCATAAAAAAGACGTTTGGGCATCAAAATCCGTCATTGATGCCTCAAATGAAAGAAAATATTGCTGCGCAGAACATGTCACGAACTTTCGCAATATATTTCCATGTCGGTTGTATTCTGCACGACAAAAGTATCAAGATACATAAATGATAAGTGAATTTGTCACTCGTCTGTTTGGCCCTGTGTAAATAGTTTTAAATAATTTTATTTTCCCAACAATTGAAGAGGCACAACACTTGACAAAATTCTGATGGAGGATCATGAGAAGGCCACCATGCACGCAAAAATAGATAAGAAAAAATAAAAATTAAAATTATGTAAGATTGGTACCATGTATTCAGACCTAGTGATTACCTTGGTTGTTAAACAGGGGCCATAGTATACTAAAATAAGCGGAATCTTGTAATTGATGTTAGTTAAATCAAATGACTTTCATATAAATCCATTAAACTAACCACAAGGAAAAATACTGAGACATTAGAATTTTCCGTTAACCTAGGTCAGATTGTTTTATTTCTAATCAATGTGTAATCTGGGCTAGGATAGAATTCATAACAAAATTGATTTCGGTCACGAAAAGCACAAATAAACTATACAAAATAAAATAAAAAATAAAAAGGAAAAAGTTTCAAAGCAACATAAAATATGAAATAAAATCTGCAACTAATTGAAGCACAAACACCCCTGAATATATGTTTGTCAACAATGTTTTTTTAAACTGGGAAGAGATGATTCGAACCTACGACCCTTGCAAATACACATAACATAACACACAATACACATAAAACATTACCTACCTTGGAGTCCTAGCTTGGGGGGGGGGAACATGTGGTCCTACAGTGGATCCGCGTTCGGCCCGCAACCGCCAACGTTGTGGGTTCGAGCCCCGGTGGGGTCAATGTGTTTCGTCCTTGAGTAAGGCGCTTTACCTCAATTACTCCTCTCTACACAGGAGTTGCAAATGGTTTTGGGGTGTATAATAAGTATTAATAGGGCTGTTTGCTATTAGAGGTATGCGGTGAGAATGGGCTACGGAGCGCATAGGCGAGATGTCAAGGGTATTATGTTTGCTAGAGATTTACTTTTGCAGGGGAAGTTTCTTGGTTTGAGTTATGCACAGGTAGCATGATTGATGTGACTTATATTTTTTCTTAATTTATAGATATTACTAAGATTTTTGAACAAAGGGTTAAGAGATGATTTTTTAATGTCACTGGGACCGAGACTGCCATAGTAAATGCATGTAGCAGTTTCACAAATTTACGTTTGGAATGGAAATCCCCCCAATGCCCAAATCGAGCAGAATCGTGCCTACCCTTCCTGTACAGAACCACATGTATAGTCTTACATTTGATGATTACGATGTGACAACAGAGATACAGAATGCTTGCTGCTTGCCGTATTGTAGTTATTAAACGGTTAAAGGATATGAATATGTTGGTGTCACGTGTCAGGTACAGGTCAAGTGTCAGGTATCAGATATTAGTTTGCTCTGTGGGGGGCGACGATATATATAAATCAGGACTATGTTAAATCAGTCGACATAGACCATCCTGCCCAACGTGTGCTATTATTTTGTTTTCAGAAAGAAACCGTTATATTATGTCTAAACAGTACAAATTTACCTTTTCCCTACAGAGTCAGATTCAAAAACCGACGTACGATGACGATAATCGGTTGTTTTTTTTTCCAACGTAGGGCTAAGTACTGTCATTTTACCTGATGGGTCCCTAGACAGCAAAATAATAAACCAATACAAGCCGTGACGTCATCAAATTTTATTTTTTCCAAAAATGTGGCTGTTATCCCATAATAACCAATTACTTTTTAAGATTAAACACACTCGGTATATTGTTCTTTAATAATAATATCAATGGTACACCGACCATAGAATGTGAAAACCAGAATTGGGTTCATAAGTCTAAAATGAAAAATATGTCAGCCGGCTAAATACCTTACCGTGGACTGTAACTGAGGCAGGAGGATCCCCGTGTGGTAGGTTGTAGCAGGCCTTACAGGCCCACTGAGCGCGGCTGCGGGTAGCGTCCATGGTGTATAAAGGGTAACCGGCAGTATTCAATCGAGGGGAAGGTAACAGACTCGCTGGTTTTAGATAAGGTGTGGCCGTCCACACACAGCAAATTGATGGTGGAGTCTGGCCCAGTCGGTCGAACAGAGATGATGGGCACTCCGTTCCGTTCCACAGGTTCCGTCCCTTTACTTTTTACCTTTTACCCAAGGTTTACACTAGAGTCCCGAGATGCTGGAATCGGTCATTTTAAAATATACACTATGTTCACATAGCACAGCTATAACACGCTATAGACTGGGACTGTGGATACAGAAAAACAGTTGTCCTAGGACTTTATAAAATACCGATACCAAAAAGTCCCAGGCGCAAGTTGTCGGGACTCTAAATTTGTAAAGAAATTTGAGTGTCCCCTAAAACATGGAGTTCCGAGGAGCAACATATTAAAAGTTTATTCTAATTTCACAGCCTCTGCAGCCGAAGGACCCCAGGTCTCAGGAAACCTGCAGTCGAGAGGCAAAAAGGTTTCAGAACAGTCTGCAGATTTCAGAGCGTGTGCGTCTGAAGGACGCTCAGTATCATAGTAAACTACAGTCCTAGGACTGCAGGTTTTACACTGGGATGTTCAGAGACACTTCGACGCATCAGTCTCTCACACTGCAGTCCTAGGACATGGGGATATATAGGTACACTACGAGTCTTTACACCGGTATCATTTGAAGGAAAAGAGGAGGAATGCTATCGATCGATACCATAAATCATGTGTCTGTGATATTCCTGTGTTGCAATGGGCGTGTTGGTATGTACCTCCGAAAGGGGGGGGGGGGGGGGGGGGGGACTCCAACTCAAATTGGGGAAGGCCCGTACGCAGGGGGCCCCCAAATTCACAAAAGGGGAAAGGTCCCCTTTTGTCAGTATTTTTGGACGGATTGCGTAGCAAAAATCCGGCTATGAAATGGCAATGTCTGTATGATGTGTAGGGTGTACGTGTGTGTGTCTGACACAAAAAAGGTAACCATTTGCCATAACTTTTTCCAGATCAGCTAGACTACCCAACCTTAGTATATTGTAGGAGGGACAAGCCCTACTAACTAAACCATGTAATCCATCCCCCATGGGTCCTCCCTGGTTGACAGGGAGGGTGGAAGGAAATGTCAAAAAAGGTCAACATTTCACAAAAAAAAAGGTAAACTTTGCCATAAACTTTTTTCCAGGTGAGCTAGAGTACCCCAAACTTAGGTATTATTGTAGGCGGGGACAAGCCTCTACTAACCATGTAATCCATTCCCCAATGGTCCTCCCCTGGGGGTCTGACAGGAGGGTGGGGAATGTCAAAAAGGTCAACATTTCACCAAAAAGGGAATACATTTTGCCATAACTTTTTTCCAGATGAGCTAGAGTACCCAAACTTAAGTATATTGTAGGATGGCACAAGCCCTACTAACCATGTAATCCATTCCCACAGAGTTCTCCCCTGGGTCTGACAGGGGGTGGGGAAAGGTAAAAAAAGTCAACATTTAACCAAAATGGTTAAAAATTTTGCCCATAACTTTTTTTCCAGAGAGCTAGAGTACCCAAACCTAGGAATTATTGTAGGATGGCACAAGCCCTAATAACCATGTACTCCATTTCCCCAGGGTCTCCCTGAAGTCGAACAGGGGTGGGGAAATGTCAAAACAAGAGTCAACATTTCACAAAGGTATAACATTTTTGGCCATAACTTTTTTTCCAAATGAGCTTAGAGTACCAAACTTAGGTATATTGATAGGAGGGGACAAGCCCTTGCTAACCATGTATCCATTCCCAAAGGTTTTCTCCCCTGGGTTTGACCGGGGTGGGGAATGTCAAAAAGGTAAAACATTTCACCAAAAAGGTAAACATTTTGCCATAAACTGTTTTTCCAGATGAGTAGAGTACCCAAACTTAGAAAAATTGTAGGATAAGCCCCCCCTACTAACCCTGTAATCCATTCCCCAATGGTCTTTCCCCTGAGTTGACCGGGGGGTGGGGAAATGTCAAAAAAGGTCAACGTTTCACAAAAAGGTAAACATTTTGCCATAACTTTTTTTCAGATGAGCTCGGGTGCTAGAGGTAATATTGCTAGGAGGGGATATAAGCCCTACTAACCATGTAATTCAATCTCCCGGGCCCCCCTCCCCTGGGTCTGACAGGGGGTGGGAAATGTCAAAAAAGGTCAACATTCCAAAAAAAAGTCCAAATCTTTTTTTCTAGATGAGTAGAGTAGCAAAATCAAATGAAAGCTCCTAGGCGACCCACCTAAGGCCAGATATGGAGTTTTTTGGTTTGGGGTCCAACAAGTCAACTTAGCTCAGTGTCTTCCATGCAGGCAAGACTGGCTCAGACTGGCTATGGATCTTTTTGGTCTCCACCTTCTTGAGTCAAGTATAGACTATACAAACAAGTATGTACACCCATATTATTCAACGCCCCAGAGCTGCACATACCCTAGGGAGAAAAAAAAAAAAAAAAAAAAAAAAAAAAAAAAAAAAAAAAAAAAAAAAAAAAAAAAAAAAAAAAAAAAAAAAAAAAAAAAAAAAAAAAAAAAAAAAAAAAAAAAAAAAAAAAAAAAAAAAAAAAAAAAAAAAAAACCCCCCCCCCCCAAAATAATAATAATAATAATAATTATAATAATAATAATAAATTATGTGTACGGCCCTGCTTTGGGGTCACCCCTTACCTTTCCTATACCCCGGTGGGTGTTTTGTTTTCTTTTCTTTTTTCTTATTTTTTTGGCATGAAAAGGAGCATAAAATTTCATTTGGCAATTATATACATTAACTCATTTGACACCGGAAAAAAAAATGGGGCTTTAGTAGGCCCGCAAAAATATAATGGAAGCGTAACAACCCCCTCCCCCTCCCACCCACCCCTTCGGAAGACGAGGGTAATTAATTTATAAATTTAATTAGGTTAAAGTATTCACTGATCACACTCATATTTCAGATGAACCTGCAATTGGAATCAGTTCGACATGGTCATGATAGCTGAAATGTAAAGCTTATGCCAGTTCCGTGTCGGCTATAAACAGCCACAACGGTAAACAAATCAACATAAACCCGAATGTTAAAATATTACAATTGGTGGGTTTCCGAGGTAAATTACAAGAAAGGCGACACGCTTGGGCACAGATTCAGGCGCTACATTTTGTGACAAGTACATTGAACTTTCATAACACTGTTTCTCAAGAGTAGGAAGTGATCGGAACATTTCATATGATTTTAACAATTACGGGTCACAAAATCAAGCTTATTTCGACAGTCCTACCCTCCACAAAGGATGACGGATTTTGATGGGTTTTCGGTATTTTTTTGAAAAATTTCTCATTTATTTGGTGACAACAACTTGCAGAAACAAAATGGAAACTGAGTGTACTTGCCCTTTTTCAGAGCCCGGGGTCACAAATCCGGTTGAAAGTACAAAGGTTGGTTCAGATGTTTTCTTAGCAAAGGACCGCCGGTACTGCATCGATGCGGCATTTCATATTGTCCAATTATCTTGGTCTTCTAGGTTTACTCCATGTAAATAATTGCATCTTTGTGTGGTTTAAAATGGATTAAACAGGGTTTTAGTCTCTCAGCTGACAATTGTTGGACTTGAGGCTGACCATTGCTGCTGACTTGGCATTTGCAGTGGTTTTATAAATTGTGACACTTGACTCTGACTTGGTGCGGACAATAGTCGCTGACTTATTGACAGATCCTGTTTGTCTTTGCAACACTTGCTCGGGCGCTCCAGGTGACAATTTTTCTGCTGGTTGGGTTGTTTCAGCAATAGCAAATTATTTATAGTGACCAGGTGGGCAGCTGAACATCACAGGGTTATTAATGGTTGTAGATGATGCCATGATAAAATTTTATCAGTACATGTTATACTTTGCAATATGTAAACCTCTTTTGTTTTGATCCAACCTCCTGGAAAGAACCAGAGAACACTGTGGAATGATGTGTGGGGGTGTGGTAATACATTTAGGTGGTTTCTTTACGTAACTTAAAACTTAGTGGACAAGGTCTTCCTACTTCTGTTGGTGAAAGGGTATTGCACGCTCCACGTATCAAATCATGGCGAGTTTCATTGGCTTTCGTGTATATCGAGTTTACCCCGTATATGTCGAGTTTACAGCGCTGCCTATCCAGTTTGAATCATGGCCGAGTTCATAAATCATGTCCAGAATAAAATCATTGTCCAGAATAAATCATGCACGAGTTTAAAAAACTGGACTTGATTTTTCAACATGTGCAACTGGACATGATTTTTTCTCAACATGAGCCAAATCGACATGATTTTTTTCTTCAACATGAGCAAACTCGACATGATTTTTCTCAACATGAGCAAAACTGACATGATTTTTTTTCACATACACAAAAAAATCAAGTAGAGTGTTCCCATGTTGAGAAAAAATAATGTCGAGATTTTAAAATGGACATGATTTATGTCAAACGCACCCCATTCTAGAGAGCAAAACTCGATGATAAGAGGGCAAACTAAAACTGGACATATGCGCTTGTAAACCGACATAATAACGCCTGCACCACTCGACATTGGCGAGGAGAAAAACTAGATACACAGCGATGTGAAACTCGACATGGCGGGAAACTCGCCATGATTGATACGTGGAGCGTAAAACTGGGATGATTTATGTCAAACGGACTATATAGAGAGCACAACTCGATTTGTATATAGAGGGCAAATGACAGATGATGATAGCGCTGTAAACTCGACATATAACGCTCGACATATGGCGAGGAAACATCGATACACAGCGCAGGAAATCGAAATGGCGGGAAAAAACGCGACAGGAGGGGAGAAGGGGAGCGGGAGAAAAGGGGTGATACACGAACAAAAAGAAAAAACAAAAAAATACATATCTAGAAAACCCCCCCCCCCCCCCCCCCCCCCCCCCCCCCCCCATGAAAACCATTTCAAGGAAGTTTTGCAAGAACTTTATGCTCACATGCAGGGCATAAGACAATAACAATTTAAAAGCACAATCCCCAAAGAAGAAAAACCTAAAAGTATGGGCAAACACATTCAAATTCGGGGAAAATGGGGGAACATAAATTAATTAACACGGCCTGTTTCCACGAAGTGTATATGTGGAATTAAAAAGTTTTAAACTTGTATTTGAAAAAGATCCAATCGACTATTTTAAACACAAAGTCATTTTTTATTATTGTCATATTTTGGTAGGTGGCATTGTTTGCCGTGTAACTTTTCCCATTTTTACAGTCGCGGGATGGAGATATGGCAAAATGGTTAACTTAATTATATCCTTATTTATTGTTTAAATCACATGAATGTTGTAAATACTAAAACAGGAAATATTCATACTTACTTATTTTAATTAATTTTTACTGACACTCCCGTTTGTGGACAAGGGGGCTTGGTAGGGAACCGCGCTCATTATTTTTTAAAGGTGCTACGAGAGATTTCAAATCATCCACCCTTTTCTGTGATATGTAGTGATTCATATGGATAAGCCGTCAATTCAATAGATTCCCTACCTTTTAATTGGTTTAAGAAATAAACTAAAAATGATAACAAAAGGTTGATTTGTATGTGATTATATTTCAATGGAAACAAGGCTGAATTTCGTATTTGCTCTAAGAAATTAGAAATTTAACAATTTTGTACAAAGAAGAAAAACAGTTCTTAGCTTAATCTTTTCATATGGGGATATTTTTTGATATAAAGTTCTGCACCGTGCCAAAATTTTCACATTTTTTAGCGACCTGTTATTGAAATCTTCGTTGCACCTTTAATTAACGGGGAGTTGGAATTTTAATATTTATTCATGAAAAATGCGTATCCGAAGTGACAAATCAAAATAATATGGTGGGAAAAGTATATCGATAGTCGTAAAAGTAGCCACAAATGTAGTTTGGAGGTCCCTAGGATCCCCTTGTCCACTTAAGTCTTAAATAAGCTTTGTTTCAATAGGCCTTTGTACCTAATGGCAAAGTAGTGACTCAATAAATCTTAAAATTAAAAAAAGAAAAAACCTAAAAAATTAAAAAAAAATATGACATGTATTTGATTTGACAACACTATTTTTGAAACAAATCAAGTGACCAGATTTGAATTTTGGACTTTGTACGATTGTCGGCAAAGGGGTTGAGTGATGATGATGATTGTGAAAAAATGAAACGACCTAATTTTGCGTATCTTCACATTTTTCAGACGGTAAAACAGATGGCACCCAAAAGACTACCCCCGTGCAAGAACCAGAACGAGAAAAATCTTTGAAATGATGAAAACATGAGTACGCATGAGATAGCTAACGATTTTAATGCCTTTGGACTTGGGTCATTAAATATATACGACTTTGGTTTAAAAGGCGAAAGTATTTTTTCCATTGTTTCCAAATGATAAATTTAATCAAATAATGGTCACCTAGTGCTTGATTGCTTAGGATGTTTTGTTTTGTTGTTTTTCAATATTTTATTTTGAAAATGTTATACAATATAAGAAAAATAACCAATGCGGGATTTAGTAGCTTTGTAGTAGACAAGCGTAGGAAACTTGAAAATATAAATTTGGTGTTGTTAATGACACTGCAACATTCAAACCGGGTTAACTGAAATAATTGTTATCCGAGTCTATGCCCAGGAGCGTAGCTACCATAGGGACATGGACAAAGTTCATGGGCCCCGAGAGTTAGGTAGGGCCTTAAAGCGGACTTGGCACATTTTCACAAAATATGAAATTCTTCAATTGGCTCTCAAATGATGTCTAGGCCATTGGAAAAAACAGAGATATATTTACACATAAAAATAACATACCCCAAAACAGATAGGACATTGATATGAGGATAAAGACATCCAGGTAGGTAATTTGTAGGCCAACTTTTAAGTTTTAACGCACACTTTAATCAAACAAATGTGTATATTAATGAATATTTGACTCGTACTCACTGAATTAAAAACCACAAAGGTTATAGACGATCAAACAGTGTTGCATAGCGTGGGAAACATGATAACGGCGTGCGTGTGTTCTCTGTGTTTAAACGCCATTTTCGTCCGTCTGCTGAATTTAACGTCGCCGGCGAAGTTGAATTATAAATCGTTCTGTTTACCCATAAGGAAACTGATTTGGTCTATCATTTCGGGGTGAGGGACAAAATATCTATTTGAAAAAATCTTTTTCAAATGTGCCAGTGTCTCTTTAAAAAGAGATTGAAGAAAAAAGAGAGAGGGTGAGAACTGGAGGAAAAAAGAAAGAAGCGGGAGGAGGGAGGGAGGGAGGGGATAAGATGGGCAAATTTTCAAAATCTCTTTCAAATGTGCCATGTCTCTTAAGAATTGAAGAAAAAACGAGAGAGGGTGAGAACTGAGAAAAAAGAAAGAAAGAGAAAGAAGAGGGAGGGAAGGGGAAAAAAAGATAAAGATTTGCAATTTTAAAAACATGGTCTAATGCTATCTGCTTGTATTTATTAATTAGGGGCCCGTTATAGAATGGCTGATACCGGTAAGCGATAGGCCCTATCAATGTAGGCAAATCTGCATTAGATACCGATAAACAAGCGGCCCTATTTTTAATGTCAATGTAGCAGTCTTCATTTAAAATACTAGGGCCATTGCCCACGGCCCCTATACCAAATCTTGATGGTGTTGGATTCAGTGGACCCTTGTTACCGTCTCGCAGTGGTGGCATTATGTATTTTGACTTAAATTTTTGATCCCTTCTGGGCCTATATTTGCATCGCAATGGGGAAAATTTAGACCTGGCACGTTAATCATGAATGTCTAACACTAGTTTTTTCCAGAATAATGAGGAGTTGGGGCCCATAATTCAAGAGACAAACTGAGAGTTGGAGGGGAAAGCCCTAGAGAGCCCGAAGAAGCCAAAAAGCATACTTTAGCCTGGATTCAGTTCCAGATGACTTGTTGGGTTTCTTTTAATTTTGGACTCACTTCTTGCATGTATTATGACACAATGGGACGTTCAGCCCTGAATGCTTTTCATTAAAGTCTAACACTAGTTTCTGCCAGAAATGGAGAATTGGGCCCCGGGGTTTAAAGGGTCTTAAAGATGTGAGGGAAAGGATGAGAGGAGAGGAGGAGAGAGCGAGAGTAATCTCTAGCTGAATATTTCATAAAATTTGAAAATTCTCAAGATTTACGAGGTCAGGGCTCTTCAAAGCATTTTGTATAAACTTCTTTGTTATTTATGGCCATACAGATGAGTTTTCTTTTAAATATCACGAGAATGAGATATGTTGCTGCGAGTAGCCTGTTTGCATTAGGATTGATAGCAAGTTACGTTTATTAACTGATAAGACAAATCTCGACCGAAGAAGAGAAGAAGAAGAAACGCAAAATATAAAAATAATCAGAGGCACAGAGTCTTCTTTACAACACTTGTATGCCTGATAAGTTGACGAAACAGTTAAAGGTCATACATAAAATATATAAAATGTAGTGTATTTGCAGATCCATTATGGTTGACAAGTTGGTTTAAAAGTTGTAATATATATTATCTATTGTTAAATTACAGTGATTCCAATTGTTACCTATAAACCAAGATTGTCGTGTTTTAGTCTTTTTGTATTTGTGATTGCTTGTTGTCAGGTCATTAACCAGGATTTTTTAGGGAGGGGCGAATTTTCTTCAAAAGGGGATTTTCCCCCTAAATTCGCCCCCCCCCCTGATTGTTGTGTTTTCTTTGGCGAATTTGGCAAAAGTGGACCTCTTTACCTAAATGTTAACATTTTTCGACAAACAAGCATAAAAAACCCGTAATCTTTGGCTCGCTATTATCTATTATCTGGCCTTTTTTAGCCCCTTTTATGTTTTGTTTTTGTTGTTGTTTTTTTTTTTTTTTTGTGCTTTTTGAAATTGCCCTCTCCCCCACTGGGTACGGGCCTGCGTGATATATAGGTGAGGGATGCGATTCTGAATGTGCGACATATGATTGAGGCTGCTGAACTCTGATTCAAGTTTTCGAGCATACCTAGGGGCCACTGATCTCTACACAGGGATAGCGGGTCTGAGTCGCCCATTGAAACAACAAGAAGTTGATTTTCGCCTTAGCAATATGGCGGGAAACAATGTATACACCTTGTCAAAGTTAAAGGGATTTTGTATAACAATAGAACATCTGTGTGGAATATGTGCACCAGCAGGTGTATGCATTGTTTCCTTCCATATTGCTAGGACGAAAAGCAACTTCCTGTTGTTTCACTCGGCGACCACTCAACTGTGCGGTAGCCCGCTATCCATGTGTAGAGGTCAGTGCTAGGGGGCCCCAGTTCTTTTTTGCCGAGGTCGTAGACGAACTCGGCTATAGAAATCACTATACTCGATTCTGTACTGAAGTCTATGTCTTCATAGATTTAGCTCTATGATGTCATTACAGCAGATTTTAATGTTTTTCTCTTGTGAAAATGATCTACTTACTACTATTAATTTTGGAGTTTTAGTGTTGGGTGTGTGATGCGATGCAATATCAGATATATAACAAAATCATCGTAGGTTTTAAATGGTCTTAAAAAGGATTTCATTGATTTTAGTCTCTGCCAAGACTGGCTGGGAAATATGGAATTTGGTTAAATTGTTGCAGGGCTAGATAAAGGGCGAGTAACGAATAGGAGAGTTATAGGTAAGAAAATTGATTTGGCGCAATATAAGTCTTTGTATGTATGTAGAGTTATACAATATGGTGAGCAAGAGGTATATGAAAAGGGGTGAAAGGCAATTTAATGGAAGGGGTTGCCTTTTCTACTTAAGGTCAATTTAGTGAATGTAATCAGTTTAGGGTTTATTTTTTTAATTATGTTGCTATAAATATCCATTTAACACACCTGTGGTAATGATTGAAGCATAAATCTTAAGTTTTAGCATACATGTGTGGATAATATTTAAGATGCAGTTTTAGGTAACATGTAATATCTAAGTGTCATTTCTGTTACTTAATTTGTTCATTGTTTTTAAGATACTGAAACTCCATTAAATCATTAGTTCATGTAGTTTGCATTTTTTTAAATCGGCAAGGAAAATATACGGGTATCATGTTTAATCAGCCCTTTTCTCACACTTTTGCCCCTTTTTTGGTAATTTTGCCTGCGATCAGGAATTGTTTTGCCTAACCGGACAAGGAACGACTGGGCTTGGGCTACACGACTAGTTGTTTTGGCACGTAAGCTATAAAGTATTTACATCTAATTGAAGTTCATTCAATGCATAAACAGACAGTTTAGCATATAGCATTTTGAAATACCGACAAATGGGATTACAGAGAGAACCAAAACGTTGAGTAAAATTTCTAGAGCAATACAAGTAGAATGTTTCCCCTTTCCAGTTCCACCAATTTGCCATACACCCTTTCATATTACTAAACTCACCACAATAACTAATCTCTCAACTTGCATAAGGTCAAATGTCATTGACAATACAAAGAGCAAATGTAAACAAAGCATTCTTGATGTAAACATCACAGACACACAGGCTCATGGTGCGACTTGCACAAGACTAAAATTTCTGCCTTTTGCCGGGTCGCATAGCCACCCGGTCATGAGAAACCACTGCCTTCTCAAAATATGCGAGGGGAGTCTATTTGAAACTGTAATCATGAAAGGGTTTAGTTTATTCGCATGTGTTATAATGATGGATACATCCCCTTTCCTGAAAATTTAGATATTGTATTAATATGGAGATGCTATGTAAATGAATTTTCAATGACAAAAGATGACAAAGGTAGTAACAGCCAATGTTTCAGGAAAATGTAAAATATACTTCTAGACTCAACTGGAGACTGTGCTTTTTTTCAACAGTTTACACCTGAATGCGAGTACATGCATAACAGCCATGGCTAACTGTGCGTCAAGTCCAAAATATGCGCGACACTATGGGTGTAGGTACGTGGTTGTAAGGAGAGTCTGTAGGTAGTCAACAATTGCCCATATTGGAAAAATGTGTAGACTAGCTCCAAGATCAAGTCCTTTACTATTATTATCATCTCTGCCTTACATGTCGAGGGTGTATTAATACACATTACAGAGGGCTGGCGCAGTCTGGAAAGCCAATACTGCTACAGCCCCTGGTATGCGATGTCAAGGTGGTAGCCGAATAGTCCCAGTATCAGGCTCAGATGAAAACGCAAATCTAACAGTAGCAGCATGAGTATGTGCATATATGGAGCATACCTATAGTATTTTGACGTCTAAATAGACCCAATAAGTTTGTTTAAGCTTGATTCGAGTACCTATTGACTATATTTACTGATTTGCGCGGTTATTTGAGCTAGTTTATATTTGTTTGGATAATATTTGAAGAAAACCTTATATTTCTGGGTTGCTGTATAAACAAACCTGTTCTGGTATACTAGGTGAGTAATAAGCGCCACACAATATATATTTTGTATGTAATTATGGAAAGAGGCCACTCGAGTTTATGTTTATATTCACCCTGGCCTGTGTAAATGTTGATTTTATCATTCAAATTATTAGCGGAGTCAGACATGACGCAGATTCCGGATTCGAGTATTTAGTAATAGTGAAAATGGATGATAATCGTGATACCACACATGTTTCATACCATAAGCGTAGTAAATTTAAAGCCTATTTCAAAATGCTGCGAGTAACCACGGTAATAGTCCATAGCTGTAAATAACATTTTTCTTTCTGGCTGATATTTGCTGAATAAGTAACACCTCTTCCAAAGTGGACAGGCCCAAAATTGAATGAAGTGACATTGCTGAACCGTTAGAGTCCATTATATTTTCTAGCAGTTGTGTAAATAAACAATGTGAATGCAATGGCAAAAAATCGTATTGAAAATTCGCTTCTTGGCCAGCGAGAAAGGAGATTCTCTGAGCTAAACGTCACACTCCTTTATTTCCAGGTTTGGAAATTTTCTTTAAAAACTTGCAAAAAATAAAAAAAATAAAAAATTTTATAAAAGTTATTTGTTTTTAAATTTGCAAATCCAGCTTGGCGTGCTGCTTGGAAGAAAAGCCAGGTTTTCCAAAAAAAACCCTGACCAATCGGGAAAAACTGAAACAAAACGGTTTATGATTCAAAAAGCGTATGTTTTGATAAATCGCAGTTGCTTATGGTCCAACTGTTAAAATCGAATTCTGAATAATTTTTTAAAAAAAAACAGGTTTATCGACTTCTAAAGATTATTTTTCTTAACTTGGTTTTTAATCAAAAAGCTTGGTTCAAGTTTTTTATCGGTCGAAAAATCAGGTTTTAAAACACCCTTTTGGTGTCGCCTGCCTTAAGCAGGAAGAAACATAGGATCACTTTGTCCACTGTGGTTGTTGATGTCTGGCTGTTGTCGGTTGTGGCAAAAAAGGGCACCATTGCATGTGTATCCACATACGTTGATGGATTTTAAACCAATTAACCTGAGTCATAGGTGCAGCATTGGATCTCATTTGTTGATCAGGTCAAAGGTCACATTACCAATGGTCAAAGGTATCATGTGAGCTCAAGTTGTAAGATATCATTTGAACTGTTAAGTTCAATTGAACCAAACTTTGGTTTATGGAGTTTATATGCAAAACCTATTGTGTATGAGTACAAGGTAACATATCAACGGGTAACACAGGCCTAAGGACTACGCAGGTCACTATCATTCACTAACGCTTGATGGCAGACGAACACAAGCGGTCCGAGGACCGAGTGCTCTTTTTTATCGAACAAAGCCGGTTTGTTACCAAACCGAGCGTATACAACAAATAATATAACAATAAACTAATTGGCGATTGAAATCAACAGATTTTATCAGACATTTCAGGTTTTTCGCCAAAAAAACATGTTGTTTGAGCATTTATCTTGTCATTATTCTCCACCAAAAAATCTCTAATATCCCTGAAATAACCATAACATCAACAAATTCATGATTTTATTTATTTTTTGTCAAATGTAGTTCATACCAAATTAAGTAAACCTCTGTAAATAAAAATATTTTTTTAATTTTTCTTTTTTTATTAAAAGAATTTTCCACATTTTACAATGGCATACACATCAAACATCTCCATTAATCTGCTATATATTCATTTCTATTTCGTTATACCATGTTTACCAAGAAAAGTGCACCTCCCAACTAAAAAACCAAGTGCTATACTTAAGGTTCTCTTTCATTGTCCTTCAACGTCTTAAAAATCATACCAGGACCGGCACAGTTTTGTCAAATACTTGTTTATACCGTAGAGTACCATATGTATCAATTGCGTTTGACAGAGATCACTAATGAAACTGGGTCTTACGCGTATTCTGTTCCAGGGCTGGCCTACTTCTTGGTCAGTAGTTATGTAAGGAGAAGGGATTTGATTGAGATGAGCCAAGGCACATGCTCTTTTATAATAAATAATGTATTTTTAACGCGCGACATTCCACGTAAACGTGCTCAAGGCGCTGTGCGGCAGACATGAAAGGCACTCAGCAAATCAGAGAAACCATAATACCAGAACAGATTTATGCGAAGAAGCTCGATTTTAGAAGCAGGAGGAAACCGGAGTACCCGGAGAAAACCTGCGGGAACGAGTATGGATCGAGTAACAAAATTCACACAAAGCCACCGAGCAAGATCCTGCCGGGGATCGAACCCGAGACCTCATTGGTGAAAGGCGAGGGAAGATACGCTACGCTCGTTCCCCTCTTCTATTCTGCATTCTGTATACTGGTATGTATTGCAGTACAGCTATATTATGGAATCGGGGTATGAGGCTGTAGATTTTTCTACTTAAGAAATGGCTGGAGCCAAAAACTTTTGATTTTAAAAATACAAAGAAATAAAGGCATAGATTTTAGTGCTTTTAGGCCTAACTAAAATGTGTCATATGAAATTCCTTTTCATTTTACTTTTTAGGAACTTGACAAGACAAAGGTTTTTGAAGAATTTATTGCAAATAAAGCTAAATATTAGCTTTAGTGTAATACTCACAGAATTAATATATCTGAGTTGCTTCTAGTTTTTGGCAATTTTTTCCTATTTTTTCTAATTTGCCGGCAAAAACCCTGCTGTCATGGTTGAAACATCTAAATGATATCGAAAATAGTGACCCTTATTGTTTTAAGATGACTCTGCACACCAATGCAAATATTTTTTTTAAATCCTATGTGAACAAATTTTGTGATTCACAATTCATATATTATATCGCATTTACGTTCGCATTTTTTTAAACTTTAAGTTTCTGTGGCGACCTCGGCACAGTTTTTTTTTTTTCCAATTGTTTTTCCACGGGCCACTAACTTGCTAGCTATACGTCACTGTCTATGCCTCACTGGGCTTCGGTCATATTTATCTCGTAAGCTAGAAGTTTATTTTGGAGGTTGGGCATGGCGTCCATGGGTAAAATATCGCTGTGCGCTTGTTAATAATGCCGAATCAGAACGAATTGGCTCTCTAAAATAAATGCCGATAAAACCCTCATCAAGAATCGAGGGGATTTTTGTTTAATGCCGGGACCAAAGGCGTGGATTGATGAGTGGCAGATTTGGTTGTGTTCCAAGCATATTATTAGGGGTTTTGGGTTACGCGACGAAAATGGCAGGTTCAAAATTTAAAATCAGTGTGTTTGTAGTTGCCATCCTTACGTTTACGGTATATGCTTTAGATAAAGGGCGAGAGGTAGACCATCGCGGAATATAATTGTCTCGGGAGGTGTGTTTGAAGCTTGTAGTTTATGACCAGTCGAGCCCAGGAGAGGGCCATGTCAGAAACCGAGCAAGCGAAAACACCTCCAGAGGATCAATTATATTCGCGAATGGTCGTTTGAGCCGTTTATATTGCATATACGTCGTTGCAAAGAGAAGAGGGAAATGCGATTTTTTTTTCTAATTATCAGTACCATTTTGAATACACAGTTTCTCATTTATGTTAAAAAGGAACAGAGGCCTAACTTTTTTTTAAATAAAAACCACCCTAAATGTCCTTGTACATTCGCATGTGTACGCGTCTATCAGCCAGTAATAGACCAGCGGGTAACTCTATTGGAGGGGTATTCAGTCTTTGGACATTCAGCTGTATGTATTGTGTTGATACTAAGCCCAAGGAGGTAATCTATTGGAGGTATTCAGTCTTTGAGCATTCATGTATGATTGGGTGAAACTTAAGCCCAATACAATCGAAAAACATTTCACGTTCAGTAGCTACCCATATCATATAGACACTACAGAATTTGTATCATTAAATGAGTAGAGACGTGAAAAGCAAAAGGAAAAGGAGTATTCGGTAAAAAATACGCTTGCAGCTACATGCTTTTAATTAACTGGCCGTGATGAAGCTTGAAACGTCGTGAGTGTGTAATATTATAAAAATTAGAATTCCTCTGTTTTATAATTAATTAATATATTTTAGCATATCAAAAAAGTCCACGTTCATTGTTTGTATCCCTAACATATATTCAAATTTATTTGACATTAAAAAATATTAACAGCTCGAGTCTCTGGATTAACCTTTTGACCCCCACCATTCTGTAACACCAAAACGTTTATATTTTGAATAGAGTACTGCTTGCGGCGCAACACACATACAAGCTCGCTGTGGCCATTCAGCTGACGAAATTTATGTTTT
The DNA here is from genome assembly GCA_023653785.1 of Ophioderma brevispina. Taxonomy (NCBI): domain Eukaryota; kingdom Metazoa; phylum Echinodermata; class Ophiuroidea; order Amphilepidida; family Ophiodermatidae; genus Ophioderma; species Ophioderma brevispina. Next base: position 58,096 of record JAMKCH010001782.1, read on the forward strand.
GTCTCGTGATGACAATGGCTTTTGATAGAAGCAGATGTTACGATCACTGCAGGTGTATCCAATAAGTGATTCTAATTAAATAATTCATCCCACCCTAAACAATGGTAGACGGTGTTCTACACCAATTCCTATTGTGGTCTCTTTTTTTGTACTGCCCCTTAACAGGCCTGAGGCCTGTTCCCCAAAAACTAATGGGCCAGTACAACAAAAGGAGATTACAATAGATAACTATTGAAGGAAATGGGCTAGACGTATATATGATGTTAACAATGCCACCGGTTCTAAAGCGTACGCTGATTCCGAGATTAAAGCAATTTCGTTCGATAACTTGATCCACACAAACAGGTTCTGAGGTGTGAGCAGACGCAATGATTTGAAAAGTCGTTGAAAGCTTTCGCGAGACATGGGCCCAAAAAAAATCATTGACAATGTCTTTTTTCATGGTTGGCGAAAACTTTTGTCCATTTTCCTCCAGAACACGTATTGAATCTGCAAATCAACGGGTACGACCATAAGTAGCAAACGCTTGCAAGAATATGAAAAAAAAACAGAAACAGCGTGAAATTACACAAAGCGTATGGAAAAAAGAAAAAGAATAGTTGCTACCAATGATTGATGCGAATAGGGACATTTCCTGTAAAGGTAAAGTACGGATATAAATGGGCAGTACAACAATACAACTGCTAAATGGTTTCTCATAACAGATGACTGAAGCGTTGTTCGAATTGGTGCACTTGAAGATTACCTAAAAAAACATGATGATAAACAACACTGTAATATTGGATCTTACATCACGTTATTGGAATGGAAAGAGTTGAAATCCAATCCATTGCACTACCCTCCATTTCCTTTAGGACTGTGGTGGCGCGTGATATCGAGGACCAATCGCCAAATATATGTGGATCAAGAGGACCGGTTCTTTGGATTCAAGCTGAAAACGTTTCACTAGGAATTTGGATGGGAAAAATCACATTAAATATTCAAGGATTAACTCTAAATATATGATGATTGATGGAAATGTAGGATTTGTCCAAGTGGGTGATTGGTCGTAATAATTCCCCTAAAGCAAGCGCCCAGTGACTTCAAAATGAAGATAATCGTAACCACAATATATACGTTCACTCCATCGAGGAGGGTTTCGCTTGGGTAACCAGATGTTTCAGTATGCTTCAGGGTACGGTATAGCTAAAATGTGACATGCAATTTATGCGGAAAAAGGAAATTCTTCTGCATGGGGAAATATTTATCGGACCATTTGTTCCAAGCCATGTCCCAAAATATCTTCCTTTTCAGTGAATACTTGAAAAAGGTTATTATGTAGCTGATGACAGAATGTTAAAAGCCTGTTCCACTTAAACATATACGCCGCTTAAATATTTACAATCATACCGATATTTTGATGCAGTAAGCGCAGATATCAAGAGAATTTTCCGTTTCAAAACGTGACATCATTCAAAAACGTGACGAATGGATTTCAAAATACAATTTCCTAAAAAGAATCACTCGTGGGATTCATATAAGTTTAGGAGATCATCAAACTAAGAAAGAATTCCGTATTGAAATTACCTTCTGAAAAGTGGTATCACTCAATCATGGTACATTAAACAACACCAAAGTTACATTTATTGTATGTTCTGATGAACCGCCGGCAACGTGTTTAAACATGTTGTATTCCAATGTGTGAAAATGTGTTTATCACAGAAGGAACAGACCCTGTCGTCGATTTGGCTATATTAGGTGCTTGTCTAGCATGTTCCATTTTATTCCGTGGAACCTTTGGTGGCGGGCAGCATATTTATCCAACGCAACGGTTATATTATGAAGATGAATTTTTTTATGAACCATGTGAACCAAAGGAAATGTGATTCAAGTGATTATTATCCTTCCCATGGAACCAGATAATACTTTAAAACAGGTTTTGCATGTGTCAAATGAACTATAAAACATAACGTGCGATGCGTCTAAAAGGCTAAAAGCCATACGGTACAGAGTAGTCTTCGACTTAGCTTGTTAAAAAAAAGGATTTTATGTCAGACACCTGTAGGATCAACATTCTCGGAATCAAAGAATGCTATTGTCGTCTGATTTCAGATTTTTTTCTGCTTTCGTATACGAAACAAAAGGAAAGTAAGTAAAAGGAAGTAACCATTCGGTTTTTGAAACGCGAGTTAATTATACAAAACAAGTGATTAAAAGTTGTTGACATGCAGTCGATACACCACTTGAACCCTGACGTCAATGCCAATGTGCCCAGCCATACATTATATCTGCAATTAATGACAAGCGTGTGAATTTGTGCAGACGGTCATGTATTTTCGTATTATTCACTAACAGTAATTCCTTGTGTTAGTGCAAAAAGGTGATTTTGATCTACCAAAAAATGGCAAACAAAACAATTTCTTTTTATGTTATCATATTCAAAAGTGAGTTAAACACACTCCTAAAATGATAGTGCTTAAGTATCATGCTTCTCCTACCATCATTTATCATCATAATAATAATAATAAAGTTAACAAGCATGTTAGGGAAAAAATTTAATATCATTAGGTATTAGTTCTTTACTTATTTCAATTAATATTATTATCCTTTCTTTATTCTGGGGGATTATCCTTCATTTGCTATAAAATTAATATATCCTTTGTTAATCCCAAACGGAATAAAACGTTTATATTTGTGATTAAAAATATTATTTTCTCAATCATTTGAGAAGAGATTTTCAAGGGGAACAGTATTTGGTTTTATGATACAAAGAGAGCAGGGGATTCCCAGTCTGTATTAAGCTCCCACATGTTATTTACAACTAGATAAGATTGCACAAGAAGGGAAAATGGGAAATTCCCCAAGATGTAACACTTCAGAACTGAGTCAAAATGTTTATGCATTCGAGACAACATATTGCATGATTTGGGGGATTCCCCTGAAGTTGTTATAATTGTGAGATGATGCAATGTAGATGATTTGTAATTATGTGAAATCCAAGGTCCGCTAGTGCAAGGTTATGTTATGATGTAAGGTTGTAATTACCTATTTTAGCTATTAGGAAATATGTTATGAAATATTGTAATAATTTACGGAGAACTTGGCCAGAAGATATGGGACAAGCCAGTTGTTCAGTTGTGGGCAGTACATAGTATCAAGATCAAATTGACATTTACCACAGGAGATGCATATGTGCAAAGCTATTTTTCGTGTAATCTGCGAGGCCAAGATGGAGCCTTCAGTTTTTGGAATCAAAGGGGATTTCCAGTTGGGTGTTCCCAAGGGACATTTAATTACGACAGACGGACATTAGGTGGTGATGCTTGGTGGTGATGCTGAAGAATATTAGTGTCGTCCGAGGGGAAACCCCGTTCGTTCGTGAAATGCTGGACAAACATTACTTTCAAGGACTCAGGAATTCTATGGATTTTATTACCTTGGAATATAATGCGTGCTGTCATTTGAAGTTTCGCGGTGAGGACATATCGTAGTTGAACTGCAGCGCTTTCAACAGTGGACACACGTGAACTCTAAGTATAATATCTTAACTAATTGTGGGTAATTTTAATATATGTAATATTGTTTTTGGACATCCAAATTCTTGAACCAAACCGATTAAAATCATTAAATCTGTTATATGTTATATTTGTGTTTGAAAGGTATTTCTGACCTTTGACGTCTACGAGACGTCATAACAACTGCAATACAAAGGGATACGTTAGGGGAAAACGATATTTCGCCCTAAGGGCATTCTGAGTTAATAACAAAAGCCAATTTCGCCGTAACGTACAGGAAAGCAATATAATGATAATAATAATAATATGAGTTCGAGCCCCGCCGTGGTCAACTTTGTTTGTGCCCTTGGGCAAGACATTTTATCTCGCTTGCTTCTCTGTACCCTGGAGTGAAATGGAGAGCTGTTATAGGGAATATCACGATCTAAGTGTTCATAGGCAGTGCGGTAATTGGCCAGCAGCACACCTAAATGAAGCGCTATGATTCTGACGATTTCCTGATGGCAGCGTAATAATAATTGCCTTGCGCATTGAGATAACATTGTTGTCTTTCGCTTTATAAGTGTGGTATTATTATTATTATAGAGCAGCAGCACAGAAGGTTTTGATCAAACGAACGAGATACCAATATCTGAACACGGGAAAATTCAGAGAAAAATATAACTTTTGCAAATATGAATGTCTGCCGGGGACCCGCTGCTGCGTGTGGCCCTGGGAGAGGGGTAAAGTTACTATGTGGGGTCAAATGTTTAAACTGTTCTAAATATGTAATTAGCTCAAATTATTCCTTAGGGTAACCAGGAGTGAAAAAGTCAATTGGGTTACATGCGTGTGGTGCCTCCTTTCCACGATATATGAGAAAATAGGTTAAAGATCATTTGTTTATTCAAGAAAGGTCACCCTTTGCAATACCTAGATATCTTTTTAAAAATATTTAAAAAACATGTTTAATGATACTGATTCCAAATATGAAATGCTTTTGCACTTTCTGTATCTTCTTGTTGTTATAATGGAAGGGGTACAAAATTCCCGGTAGGACTCTATGGGGATGGGGACAATATACCCCTCCCTATTAAAGGGAACCAACCTTATGGAAAATAAAAAAGCATATTTTGAATCAGTATCATTAAATAAATTTTTCGATATTTTTTTACAAAGAAATCTGGATATTGCAAATGTTGACCTTTCTTGAATAAACAAATGACCTTTTAGCCTATTTTCCCAAATATCTTGGAAATGAGGCATCCCACGCATGTGACCCAATTGACTTTTTTACTCCTGGTTACCTAAGGAATGATTTGAGCTATATTTCATTAGATTTGGAGCAGTTCAAACTTTTTACCCCCATAGTACTTTAACCCCTTTCCCGTGGCACCTTCTGGGCTGCCGGTCTATTATTGTTATTATTAAATTGTCACAGAATAATGGGGAATTCTTTTGCAGGGGTCAAAAGAAAAATAGATCTAGGTTGAAACCTACGCCAACTTATTAATCTGGTCATGAGGATTAAAAAAGGTATAGTTTGCCATATCTACGGTCATTGGTTTCAGGATTATAGGCTCATAACGGTTCAAGGTCATCCTGGGGTAATTCTTTCAGAGTGCTCCGATCTTGACGAAACTAGTCTCAAATTGTTTGTCTGGTCATATCCTATAACAGAAAGTGTATGTTTGACATTTAGTATGTAAATTAGATGGTAAGTATTAATGACCCCATAGGATATGTAGATCATTGTTACATTTGATCTCTAATTACGTGTATTATATTTTCTGGACCTTTGAGACTATATGAAGAATTTGGGATCATTTTGAAAAAGAATCGGTGCATTCTGAGAATGTTACCCCAGGATGATTTTGAACCTTTACTGCCCTATAACTATTAAACTATAACCCACAGATAGGTCAAATTATACCTTTTTTAATCCTTAGGATAGGCCAAAATGTTGGTATAGATTTCAGTACAATTATACCTACTTCATATTTCCCCCTGTACAAATCTTTCCTCCCTGCAAATGTATGTTCCCCGCTAATTATACTTCTACACTTTTGATTATGTTATTCTCTTATTTCTAAGTAACAAAACCAAAATTGTTTCTGTTGCAATGATTTTGAGGTCAAATCATTATTTAAATTCTTTGCACTACTGCATGTGTGGTGTTTTATAGCAAACCCAAGCGACCGTCAAACTCTCTTCTAGGGCTGCATACGAAAGCAAAAAGTCGCTCCGTTAAGCTAAAAGCGATTTCTGTAGTACATGCTGGATTTTTTGTCTTAATTTAAGGTCCAGTATCTAAGGCTTCTCACAATCATTTTTACAAGATTTTCCACAAATAACTAAAACGTTACAGCCATTGATGTTTATTATTGGTCATAAATTTACAATCAAAAATGCTTACAGAACTCGGATTTTCTGAATTTGTTAGCTAATAAAGTGCGTATCTTTTTCAATATTAAAAATCAGTTAGTCGGCAGGTCACCCAAGTACTATTCAGACTAAAAATTGTTGGACAGGGTCATTTTACATGGGCTTTCACAAACGACCTTGTCATTATCCACATGCCGGCACATGGCTGCAGTTCAAATCGGTGGAAATCAGGCCCGTGTTATAGCATATGAGAATTCAATTCCGTGATGATAGTAAATGTAAGGTTATACATTATCCGCGGTCTTCGCTTTCTTAAAAGAGTAATACGTACACACTTTTTTGTAGCACACAATTCTATTAATGATTTGGGATGCTTTAAAATTAGGTGGGAATTCTATAACTTCAGAGACCACGCTTTTTCAAAACTTAAAATTCGTCGCTTTTATTTCGTTGTTTTTAACCCCCAAACGCCCTTTCACGTCATATTAGACGAACTTAGATATGTAGTTGACATTCCGCAACAATAATACATGATTTTATAATGAATTCAGGTATTTTGGACCTCAAATCAGTACATTTTCCAGAGCGTTTTTGACCAGTTATTGAGGTCACAGCGATTGTTTTGTCTTCTCGTGTACAATAAAATAACGCATGTTGGCGTGACCTCCTGATTGACTGAAATAATAATTTCATATATCATTCGTAAAATAGTTATATTTACATATATATTTTATCTTAAAAAACTGGGTTTTCAAACAAAAGGACCAACTTTCGATTCTATTTACAATAAAATTACATTTATTTTTTTTATTTTTGGGGTTTTAGTATTTTAATGAGTACATTTGTTTGCACCAACAGCGCAAAAATCAGATCCTGAACGAGCTTAAAGGTATTAGCAGCAATTTGCTCATCCGAAAGATCGAAAAAATCATCAAATTCATATTTTTACATTTTTGTTACTGGCTTGGATATGCGAACATAGCCTGCAAGTGGTTGGCTTGAAATCCTTGTATTAAAGACAAGGCAGTACTTTTTGTCTGATTCTGTAATTTCTATACGTGCGTATCAAAATTCCGACTTGAGATCAAAAAAGCCTTTCCCAGTGAATCGCTCAGATTTTCAGCGTGATATTGTGCACCATGATCAATACAGTTTGACCTCAAACACAACAATATTGATCTTTGTTATTTGTACGGTAAACCGCAAATCAGCTGTTTAGTGTAATTTTGAACGCCATCGCTGTATTTCTATTTACGGGAGACGGTATACAAATTTCCTCAAATACTTCGTTTTTTCACTATTGGTGTTTTCTTTCTACCTTAAGCAGTTACTATTAAATTGTACCATTATCCCTGATTTAAATTTTAAAAAAAATTCTTTCAAATTTTATCAATTCTCTCGCATTCTCGCTGCTAATCCCTTTACTATGTCAGGTTGTGCCAATACATCTGAGTCGTTAACTTAGTGTCCTGACTGTCCGAGGTTTCTTTTTTAACCGACAGCCACAGGCCAGACCCCTAAAAAAGGCTCGGTGATGACATGACGTTTCTTTCAGTCCCCTCTTGTCCAATCTGGTGAAGGATCTGTTACGGATGTCCCGCCAGTTTCGTAGCCTTGTTCCGAGTGGGATTTGCCATTGCTCTTGCAATTCTTGGGATAATCGAAACATTTTAAACCCAACGAAAGCTTAGTCTTCTGGCACTTCCTAGTGGCTGTGGCTTGTGCCCATAGGGGGTTCGGATATACATGTCTGTCCTACAGACGAGGCCCACCACCGCTTTTGGAGTGCAAGGAGGTCTCCATTCTTCCACATGCAGGCTTTTTGGCCAAATCAGCCTTGTCTTTTATCCCCGAAACCGGTGTTTCTGCCACGTCTCACCATAGTTGCAGACCGAGGTTGCAGACATCTGAAATGCACACAAAAACAAACCATGATTGTTGAACTGGGCTTCTTGGTTAGGAGGGCCATAATCGGGGCCGCCCACATCACAAACTGTCGTATTTTTACAAACCGCTTTCCAGAAAATCGCAATTCAAATTCTACCGCGAAATTTCATGTCTATACGGTAGAACGAAGCAAAAATAAACATCTACACTTTACTGTTTTGACCAAACTTTTAATTCCAAGTAAACCATAACCAACTTAATACTGCAATTTATTATCTGAATTAGGCTACAAGTTATAATCTGTATGTGAATCACAAATAATGTATAGTGCAAAATCGGACGTCTATTACGCCGTTGTTTTTCATGTACGTAAAATAGATCAACTATGTGAAAGCTTGGTTTCCGAATAACATGGAAATAGCGTCAAAATAGGTCTGTATGTGAAATCGTTTATTTTGGGATCGTCAAAATACAACGCTATATATCAACCGTTAAATGACTGGCGATTTTAATACGACATATGTTAAATACGGATATGAATGATTTTGAGGAAATGACAAAATCTTAATTATAACTAATTAATTAGGCTCCTCACATTGTTGAACTTGTTGTATGGCAAGACTTGAGAGGGGGGGGGGGGGAGTGATCTAAGTAGGTAGGCGGAATTTCGCAAAGACCTCAAAAATGTGAACTACGACGTATGTGATGCGGGCGATGTTCGAGCTCACGCTTCCTCCTGGGCA